>OLKM01001425.1:103327-115826 GCA_900291075.1 Melanogrammus aeglefinus | reverse complement strand
CACACACACACACACACACCCCCACACACACACACACACATACACACACACACGCACGCACACACACACACACACACACGCACGCACGCACGCACGCACGCACGCACGCGCGCGCAAGCACACACATACACGTATATACACGCACACCCATATACATACACATACAAAGACACATACGCATACACATACACACACACACATACACACACACATTCTGCTGGACTCTTATTTGAGGAGCGTGTCCTGGCAAGCCCTTTATCTGTTCGTAGAACCGGCCCACACGAGGCCCAGTTCCAAACTCTCTCTCTCTCTCTCTCTCTCTCTCTCTCTCTCTCTCTCTCTCTCTCTCGCTCTCTCTCTCTCTCTCGCTCTGCTCTCTCTCACTCACTCACTCTCTCTGGCTCTCTCTCTCTCTCTCTCTCGCTCTCTCTCTCTCACTCACTCACTCTCTCTGGCTCTCTCTCGCTCTCTCTCGCTCTCTCTCTCTCGCTCTCGCTCTCGCTCTCTCTCCCTCACTCACTCTCTCTGGCTCTCTCTCTGGCTCTCTCTCTCTCTCTCACTCACTCACTCACTCACTCACTCACTCACTCACTCACTCACTCACTCACTCACTCACTCACTCACTCACTCTCTCTGTCTCTCTCTGGCTCTCTCTCTCTGTCTCTCTCTGGCTCTCTCTCTCTGGCTCTCTGGGTCCATTTGCTGATTCTATTTGTTCCTCACTTGGGCCCGACTTTCCTTTCCTCCCTCCCCTCTGACTTCAGCAGTTTGTTTGATCAACCGCGCCGTTATGTAGTAATACTAGCAGCCAAGTGCTCTGCGGTCCGTTATATGGGCCTGTATTGGTCAGCAAGAAGAAGGGGACAGAGAGTATCTGGACCACTGTGTGTGGACGCACTGCATTGCCAGTAACGGCGCTTTATACAACATCTTTCTCATTCCGTACACAGATGCATTATAGCGGCAGGCTGTGTTATTTGATCATTTTTTGCCAGTCGCATGGAGACGAAGAGCCCGCGGAGCACATTACCATAGCACATTAGGCATGAATACTATAAGCAAGGTCTCGGTTTATCATCTCCCTCTGAGCCTCAGAGAGAGAGAGAGGGGGAGGGAGGGAGGGAGGGAGGCGAGAGAGGAGAGGGGAGGGACGGCGAGAGGGAGGGGAGAGGGAGGGAGAGGAGGCGAGAGAGAGGAGAGGAGAGGGAGAGGAGAGATGAAGAGAGAGAGAGAGAGAGAGAGAGAGAGAAGAGAAGAGAGAGCGGAGAGAGATGGAGGAGAGGAAGAGAGAGAGAGAAGAGAGGAGAGAGAGAAGAGAGAACGAGAGAGAGAGAGAGAGAGAGAAGAGAGGGGGAGTGAGAGGGGGAGTGAGAGGGAATGGGGGAGATTGAGAGAAAGAATAGGGGTAGATTGAGAGAGTAGAGAGAGAGAATGTGGAGAGAATGAGTGAGAGAGAATGTGGGGAGATTGAGAGAGAGTCTGAGAGAGAGAAAGAATGGGGGAGATTGAACGCGAGAGTGAGCGAAGGGAGAGAGAGGCTAATGACTGCAGTGCTGCAGCATTTTGTAGACAGGTACATGCATCACTGTAAAAAGAGGATTCAAATATATGCACTGCTTGGTTTCTTTGAAAGACATGAGGCATCTTAGCAACCAAACAAGGACAGCCAAAGGCTGAGTGAACGAAATGCGCCACAGGTGAATACGAATAATGGTTGTTTATCTTTTGGAGGCTATTTTCAAATGCATACTTCTAAATTAAAAGTCACCCGACGCAGAAAGCACAGGCTGCTGTTCACCGCCATCCAAGGGGCTTTATGGCCCTTGGTATTAGAGCGATTGGAACGTGCCACCATGGTGTACATTAGCAAACCCAGCGTTGATGACTTCCTCAAGGCAACGTCTCAATACATTCTCTCCTACTTTTTTTCTTTTTCTGATGCGATTTTCTTTTTCGCCTGGCAGGGGAGAAATGTTTTGTTCAGATTCAGAAGCCAAAGACTTGCTTCGGGTGGGTGAGCTGTCCTCGATTTATCATCTTCTTTTTCTGTTCTTGTTGTTTTTTTTTCTCCATTGCAGGGAACTGCTGGTCTCAGATGAAATACTGTAGTACTGTTAAGTGAATGGGAGGATTAGGACACCTCCTTGGCTGTCAGCTCATCTCAGGACTCTGCTATGCGTATAGAAAAGGGAAAAAAAAAAACACACTAGGGGATAATCAGACCAACTGTTGTATCGCCATGTTCCCAGTGGTTATGGGAAGACGCAGGCACACTATTTATATCATCGTGAGATGCTTTTAGCTACTAATAAGCTGCGTGAACATTGTATAGCGAGAAATAACTTTCATCATTGAACTGGTGCAGAAAGTGGAATCCGATATGTTTGAATGTTAAATAGTCTGCATTTATATAGCGCTTTTATCCCTAGCGCTTTACAATATTACCTGACATTCACCCATTCATGCGCACATTCACACACCGACGGCGGAGTCAACCACTCGTATTACCTGACATTCACCCATTCATGTACACATTCACACACCGACGGCGGAGTCAACCACGCAGGGCGACAGCCAGCACGTCGGTTTTCCGAGTTCAACGACTGTAAAGGCCCGTATTCGATATCATACAAACCTACGGCTCTCTTCATGGCCGTGAACAAACCCACGGGGGGGGGGGGGGACGTGTTCTGTGCGGCTGTTTACCCAGGCACTGATGGAAAACCATCGGTTTTTGGACACAGCAAAGCACTCCAGCTCGGGGAAGGATGAGACACTATGTATGCTTCACACCTTACCTTCAAAAGATGGAAAAAAAAAAAAGAAGAAAAATGCAACGACGACAACAGTGGATGCTCTGAAAGCCCCAACTGAGGCCTCAACTGAGGCTTTCAGGCGCAATCCCTCGCTCCACGGCTCGGGCACACTCGCTCCAATGGTCCGGGCTGTCCTTCCGGACCAGCTGGTCCGGAAGGACAGCCCGGACCAGTGGAGCGAGTGTACCCGAGTGCCCTGTCGCGGAGGGTGCGTGGTCTGGTCTGTGGTGGTGGTGGTGGTGCTGGTCGTGTTGGTTGAGGTGGTGGTGGAGGTGGAGGTGGTGGTGGTATTGCTATTGCATCTCTATGGTGGTGGTGGTGGTGGTGGTGGTGGTTAGTTGTTGTTGTTAGTAGTGGTGGTATTTCTATTACATCTCTATGGTGGTGGTGGTGGTGGTGTTGGTGGTGGTGGTTGTTAATGGAGGTGGTACTGCTATTGCATCTCTAGGGTGGTTGGTGTGGTGGTGGTGGTGGTTAGTTGTTGTTGTTAGTAGTGGTGGTATTTCTATTACATCTCTATGGTGGTGGTGGTGGTGGTATTTCTATTACATCTCTATGGTGGTGGTGGTGGTGGTGGTGGTGGCGGTGGTATTTCTATTACATCTCTATGGTGGTGGTGTTGGTGGTGGTGGTGGTGGTGGTGGTGGTGGTGGTGGTGGTGGTGGTGGTGGTATTTCTATTACATCTCTTATGGTGGTGGTGGTGGTGGTGGGGTGGTGGTGGTGGTGGTGGTGGTGGTATTTCTATTACATCTCTATGGTGGTGGTGGTGGTGGTGGTGGTGGTGGTGGTGGTGGTGGTGGTGGTGGTGGTATTGCAGCTCTACCGGTGGAACCAGCCCACTGGTTCCACCGGTAGGCGTAGCAACGGGTTACATAACCAGCGAAGAGGAGTTGGCGAGAGGAGTTGTCTGTGTGCGCGTGGGGTACTCCACACACAAGTGTGATTCTTATTTATTTCATTCTGGTTGTGCCCACCCCTCCCGTTGCAAGCACACGCACACGCACACACACACACACACGCACACGCACACGCACACGCACACACACACACCCTTGTGTGTAGTTGGTTGGCTGTTGAGTGTAATGGCTTGAGGCGGGCGGTGTATGTGTGTGTTGTGTGTGTGTGTTCTGTGGTGTGTGTGTGTGTGTGTGTGTGTGTGGTGTGTGTGTTGTGTGTGTGTGTGTGTGTGTGTGTGTGTGTTGTGTGTTGTGTGTGTGGTGTGGGGGGGGGGGGTGGGGGTCGTGTTGGGAAAGCGTGGCTTCACTTTGAGCAGGCAGTGTGTGGAGGTGGCGGGACAGCGGAAGACACCGCCTCTCCACGGGGGTACACGAAGAGTGACGCAACCCTGCACGCTAACTCCCGCTCTCCTACTTGGCAGGGATCAATTGCTGCACTGTTATTGCTTGCTTCGGCTGTGTGTTAGTGTGTGTGTGTGTGTTTGTGTGTGTGTGTGTGTTGGTGTGTGTGCGTTTGGGGGTGGGGGTTGGTTGTGTTGTGGGTGGTGGCTCGGGATGAGTCAATGTTTTTTTGAGTGTGATGATGACGACGGCGAGATGCGATTGGTTGAGATGCCTGCCGAGATGGGTCAGTGTGGCCCCGACGACTGCGTCGTTCGGGGTTATCTGGTCCTGAGCGATGACTAACCCGACCGACGCAGTGTGGATGAATTGATGCATTGATGGGAATAGGGCACCCTGTCAAATGTAAGCCTGCGGCCCCTGTTCCTCCCCAGGGGGGGTCGGTATTCCTTTTGGAGTGGCCTTTTTTATATGTGATGCTCATTTTCTTCTTGAAAGGGTAAGACTGTCCACCATTGGGGGTAGACTGAGCAAACCCTGCCCTCCCTTCAATCGATAATGGTGTGAGGGGAGGGAGTTTCTCCTATGGCTGCGTTTGACCTTTTCCCACCAACGCAGTGCCTCAGTGTGACCTTCTTCAAGGGCCAGGCCGGCTTTTGTCGGGGCGAAGCCAAACATGAAGCCGTTCTGCACGGCTTGCGACCCAGGCCACTTTTGAACGGCCAAAGCACATAACTGATTTAAATTCGATTGAGTGTGTTTTGTTTGGTTACCATGGTGTCTCTTTTGGATGTCCTGCGTAGGATATTTTGGAATTCTTTCGAGCCAAGTTGAATAGGATTTTGGGACACGCGTATTCGGAGAGCATACAAATTGATCTATAAAATCTATAAAGTCACTTGTGTTGTGGACGGAGAGCCACTGGTAAGCTAGGCAGCTGTTGTCGGTCTCAGAGCGGGGAACTATTATCTATATCTATTTGTAATTTAAAGAACCAAACCAATATGATTAGAAAAAAGTATTGCTTATAGTTCAAAAGTTCAGTTTGTCAACTCTTTAAGCGTGTGTTTTGAGGAATAGGGAGTGATTTAGCTCGTTGTGGTTCATGTAAGTCAAACTTTTTTTTTATAAGCACATAGACTTAGTTGGGATTGTCGGTTTTGGGGGGACTTCCTTTGAGTATTGGAATCCTAGCTCAACTTCTGTTCACGTAAGTCAAACCTTGGCACGGGGAAGCAGTCATGGTTTGATACCTCAGCCTCATACCTTTTTGATACCTTCTTCATTTCACAACAGCACAATTACCATGTCGGTTCCAGACAAAAGCGGGTGTATCTGAGTGTAGACGGAGAGATAAAGGAGCTAGCTAGACTGAGTGCTCCGTTCCAAACAGATCAAGGCTAACTATGGAATTGTTTAACATAGATCCGACAAACCGAATCAATGAGGTTTCCATTTAAGGCCTGGATCATATTTTTGTGTCTGCATTTCCCCAACAGATTTGTTCAGAAAGAAGGAATCTGGAAAGTTCAATTTTTTTTTTTTCAATAATAATAAACTTACGTCGAAAACGGAAACCGACATAAAAGTAAAAAAACGAGTCCGACGGGAACCCCTCCCCCCAACACTTATTGCCTTGCGTCTTGGAGAAGTGTTAGCGATATCTGAAGTTTCCAGCACTGGGGGCTCATACAGGAAGAAACGCACCCTGACAGCTCTTATTCCCTTTGTAATGACTTCATAAATTATTCATCTTTTATTCATTAGATTGTAAATGATGGAGAAGGCCTTATGAATTTGTGGTAAACCATAGGCATCATAATGTGGGAATCAAAGTCAAGTATAAATAAATTAAGTTGACGTGTAACCAAAGCAGCGCCACCGGGGAGAATCTTAAAACAACAAATAACTGCACAGAAATGTCTTGAAAGTCATTCATGCTTACTGCGGTGAAGTCCATCGTGAAGTAGTTAAAGGAAATGTAATCTCATTTTCTCCATTCTGTGATTTTCCCTTCTTTAATTCGGAGTGATTAAAAATATGTTAAATTAATGGGCTGGGATGGTGAATAGATTGAAGGTGGTTGATGCGATATGTCCTTGCTGTTCAGTTTTACATATCGCCTCGATTTATTGGATGTGCACCGAAAAAATCAATGAAGACAATATCGTGCCAACCATTTAAAACTCTGTCCACCAAAACTGCAATTCACTGTGACTTATAAAAAACGTGTCTTGTTTTCTCTCTCTCTCTTCTCTCTCTCTGTGGTCCGCCCTCGTGTTTTCCACGCCCAATCACCCCGTCTGGGACGGATCTCCCCCGTCCAATGTGCAGGTAAGCATATAAAACACACCGCAGCAGCACAACACTCACAGGGGCGCCACAGCATGCAGTTCTTACCGCATCCGACAGTCAACGGTGTGTGTGTGTGTGTGTGTGTGTGTGTGTGTGTGTGTGTGTGTGTGTGTGTGTGTGTGTGTGTGTGTGTGTGTGTGTGTGTGTGTGTGTGTGTGTGTGTGTGTGTGTGTGTGTGTGTGTTTTTAAGATGGGACGTGGGTTTGCAAGCAACACATTTCATTTGCAGTAAGTGGGTTCTCAGAAGCCCCTGGCCCATTAGCAGCAAGCGTCCTCCCGTCACATTAGCCTAACGCTGTTATGTCTGACCTTAACTCCGAGCCACGGACACCTGAGCCGACGCCGCACTTTTCGCTGCTTCTGCTCCCCGGCTGTTGTTGTTGTTGTTGTGCGACGTGGATGGAGGTCTGTGTATGTGTTTGTCATTGCTCGGAATGGGGAGTAGGGATTGGAGTGTGCATTTGGGAAGAAGGATGGAAGGAAGGTCCAGACATCACGGCCAATGCTTTACTCAAGCTCAACGATGTTGAGGGGATAAGGACGTAATCCGTATAAGCCATGCACTCTGTGATGAGTTGGGTGATTGGGTTGAGGGCAGGGGGTTTGGGAGATCTCTATACTATGGGAGAGAGAGAGGGAGAGGGAGAGAGAGAGAGAGGGAGAGAGAGAGAGAGAGAGAGAGAGAGAGAGAGAGAGAGAGAGAGAGAGAGAGAGAGAGAGAGAGAGAGAGAGAGAGAGAGAGAGAGAGAGAGAGAGGAGAGAGAGAGAGAGAGAGAGAGAGAGAGAGAGAGAGAGAGAGAGAGAGAGAGAGAGAGAGAGAGAATATCTTGGGGAATGTTCTGGATTACAGGCCTTCTTGCTCTCGTCAGCGGCCTCTAGAGGGGTTCCCAGATGTTTGTGCCATCCTCTTGACTCTGGCCTACTTCTGGGCCACTCCCAGAAGCATACCAAGTTGTCCAATTGGTACACACACATACTGTACTTATTGAAACACACAAACACCCCTTCACACTCTAAGCCACACAGGGAACATTACATTTTGGCCTCATTACAGATACTTCGTAGACACTGCTCAGCCACGGTCGTGTGCGAGCACCCGTCTCCAATATGAACACAACAATTACATGATGATGCATTTATTGCAATAACCTATGTGTTTGAAATGATTTTATTTTGTGTGTGGTGATGTACCCGGGAACGCACCACAATGCATTACCCGGTAATTATCCCCCCCTGTTAAATTACAGTAAAATCTGTCGTTGCATTGTCTGTAGCATGCCATGTGCCGCAGACCGATTCTCTGGGTATTATGGGCTGTGTTTGATTATAGCAGACAACAAAGACAGTTCCAACCCCAGGGACAGCGCCACACCACTCTCTTATCTCCACTATTTATTTCCCTTTGTCCCGCTGTTATTGAGCTCCAAACGCTAATGCTAATCAGACAGGAACGCTGCTCAATCTAGACCGAGACGTTGATAATGGTTGTGCGTAGACGTGGAAACGCTTCTAATTTTCTGCCTTGCTCGCCTGCGCGTGAGGATTATGAAGGGAAAACTCTGGCAAGTGGCGGTGTGTTTTGCACTTCTGGGCGTGCGTGGGATTGTGTTATGACTTTATGACTAGTATGGCAATTTTCACAATTTTCCCTGGTGTCTGATGGCGGGACAGGTGAACCGGTCGTCTGGTTTTGAATACCTCCCAGGATGTGTTGTTTCTCATCGTCTTGCTACCGTTGCTAGGTTCGTCAACGGCCATTTTGATTTGGTGAGAGACCGAACTAATCGATTCAATTGCTGTGAAATCAGAAAAAGACCCATCGAGAAATACTTATGAACAAGGCTGAATATTATTCTGTGCTTGTGTTACTTGTTTCGTAGTCTTGCAGAGGTGGGACTGCACCAATCAAAACGGGCGACCAGGACTGACTAAGAGAATTATAATTTGATTTAACACCAGAGTAATTGGGACCTGGGGGTAAAAACAGCATTAAGCTCTTCTAATTACCACCAATCATAGGCTGGTAAATTAGAATGATGTAGATTAACAAAGAGCACTTTTAAAGGCGCCATCATCAAAACAAGGCTAATATGATCATTAAAGCCTGTATTATATTTGTTATTAATCATCAAAAACAAACTTGCATTCACCGGCTGACTTAGCCTTTAATAGTGGCAGTGATTCGTTCTCTTGCTTCCTGTTCGAGGTGGATTGGAGCCCTTAGCACGCTGTCAGATTTGTTCACAAATGCCAACTTGCCTTGATGAAAGACATTGATTTGTTCCAGTACTGTTCTTTCCCGTTGCTAACAGTCTCCACTGAAATGTCTCTAACAAAATGTGTTTTAACAAAACTGACCAGACTAGACTTTTTGTTTGGCAGTAAAAAGAAAGCAAATTCAACGACTCCCTTTAAAAATCTGTCACTTGATAAAGTACAGTATGTGCTGTTTTTGCTTTCGGGAACCCAAAAGGCTCAATCCTATTGGACAGTGGATGGTCAGTCGGTGGATGCTTCAGTTGAGTGAAGTTATGTAAGGACTGCAGTAGTATCACGCATAACCTAGGACTCACACACACACACACACACGCACATGCACATGCACTCACAGCACACACACACACACATGCACGCACACAGCACACACACACACACACACACACACACACACACACACACACACACACACACACACACACACACACACACACACACACACACACACACACACACACACACACACACACACACACACACACACACACACACACACACACACACACACACACACACACACACACACACACACACACACACACACACACACACACACACACACACACACACACACACACACACACACACTGCGTGGTCCAGATCCTATATATATATATATTCTACATTCCCACAGGAATGGCCAAAAAAAGTAATAAATATATATAATAATAATTTAACCTCGGCTCATTATTATGACTGACACGTCGTGTAACACTCGCGCAGACCCTCTCCTGTGAGGAGGCTGAGCTGACTCTCGGTGAGACGGATCACCTATTTCAATAACTCACCCATTCCCTGTGTGCGTGAGCGGGGCAGGGTAAGGGGGGTTTTAATGAGGACCTCTCCTGCGTCTCCCCTCTGTATCCTCCGTTGACTCCTATGTAGGCTACGCAGTGTGCTGTTCAGGCCCTCGTTTGTGGTCTTAAATATTTTGCAAGGGTAGCTGCTTTCTCGTGTCTCTCTTCTACTTTTCCCCCCCACACAAGTGTGTGTGTGTGTGTGTGTGTGTGTGTGTGTGTGTGTGTGTGTGTGTGTGTGTGTGTGTGTGTGTGTGTGTGTGTGTGTGTGTGTGTGTGTGTGGTGTGTGTGTGTGTGGTGTGTGTGTGGTGTGTGTGTGTGGGGGGGGGGGGGGGGGGCTTTTGTTTCCTACCAATTTTTTAGCATTTCTCCCACCACCGCAGAGCAGATTATTGGCGGGAACATCCCCTTGATAGTGGTCCAGGGGGGAGGGGGAGGGAGGGGGGAACGCAAGTCTTTCCACACCAGTTAAGTTTGGCATTTGTGGCAGGTTTTTGCCAGGCTGCTGAGTGAGAAATGCACCGTGGCGTATGCTCTCTCTCTCTCTCTCTCTCTCTCTCTCTCTCTCTCTCTCCTCTCTCTCTCTCTCTCTCTCTCTCTCTCTTCTCTCTCTCTCTCTCTCTCTCTCTCTCTCTCTCTCTCTCTCTCTCTCTCTCTCTCTCTCTCTCTCTCTCTCTCTCCTCTCTCTCTCTCTCTCTCTCTCTCTCTCTCTCTCTCTCTCTCTCTCTCTCTCTCTCTCTCTCTCCCTTTCGCTTGCTCTCGCTCTCTCTCCCTTTCGCTTGCTCTCTCTCTCGCTCTCTCTCGCTCTCTCTCTGTGTTTATCACTCTATCTTTCGTGCCATTTCTGCTCTTTTCTGTGTATCCCTATTCGCTCATTTTCCTTCCCTCACTTCTCGCTCATCGACCGCTCAGCCTCTGATAGATTGAAAGGCCCGAGGAATATTTTTTGGTGGAAAGGTGAGGACTGTCGACACACCATGGTAAATAAATCACTACTTCATGTTCCAAACAAATAATTTAATTTAAGAAAACAAAACGCAAAACCTGAACCCTATTAACTTAGACAAACTTATTTCTCTGGCGGTGTTCGTATCATTTGTTTCTCGGTAAAGCTGTTTCGCTTCAGTCTGTGTTGCATTCGCACACGTCCTGAAACTGGAGGATTATGGGAAACAGGAAAAACAAAACAAAACGACAGACGTGACGAGCTGCACTCCGTCGGCCCTCCCTCCCGGCTGTGTTCCCTGTGCTCCCCTTGTGTCGGGGGGGGGTTCTGTCCTCCTGTGGCTGGGGGGGGGCTACGGACATCGCTGTGCTGGTGTTACATCACCGTGACTAACGAGCCGCTCACACGCCTCGCCAGTGTCCGGCTCCTCTTATGTGTTCTCGCTTGGCATCCAGTTCAAACGACGAGGAGGAGGAGGAGCAGGAGGAAGAAGAGGAGGAGGAGGAGGAGGAGGAGCAGGAGGAGGAGGAGGGGGTGGTGGGGGAGGAGGAAGAGGAGGAGGAGGAGAGGAGTGGTGGGGGAGGAGGAAGAGGAGGAGGAAGAGCAGGAGGAGGAGGAGGAGGAGGGGGTGGTGGGGGAGGAGGAGGAAGAGGAGTAAAGGGCAGCCAACGTCCAGCTGGTATTATTGTAGTGGTTGTCGTTGTCTTAGTGATGATAGTTGCAATAGTAAAAGGAAACTGCAGTCAACACGTCCTCTTCCTGTACTTCCTCTTGGCTCTGTGTCTGCCGACCGCCAACTGTTGAGGGGGACGGGGACACGGGTGGGGGCGGTTCCGATCGCTCTGTGGTCGCATTTACTCTCAGATGTAGTGTGTGGTATGGAGGGGGGAGCTGTATAGGGGGGGGGGGGGGGGGAAAGGAGCATTTTGCGTTTCCGATTCGCGTGTCTCCTAGCCCCGGTGTCTCCCTGGGTGCTGCTGCTGTCGGCCCCTCCGGACTAGGAGGGTTTGATTCGAAGAGGACGAGGAGGTGGAGGTGGAGGAGGTGGAGGAGGAGGAGGAGGAGGAGGAGGAGAGGAGGAGGAGGAGGTGGAGGAGGAGGGGGAGGAGGAGGGAGAGCGAGGAGGATGGGTCACCCTCCTCGCAACAAGGGTCCGACACGGGGTCAGCCTCGGAACATCCAAAATACGAACCGTGTCGATTGCTGCGAAATCCCCCCCCGGAGTCGTGTCGGCTCAGGGGTGCCTGAGCTGAGGCGGTGTCCTGCCAGGGCGGATCGCGTGCCCCGTGTTGTCCGGGGCAACGAATCGCCACGCTGGGCAGAGCTCTGACCTCGTCGGCTGTGCTATCGCTCAAGGTCGGGGGGGAGGGACCCCCCCAGCCCTCCTGGGGGGGATGGGAGCTGTGTAGGGACACGCACGAACGCGCGCGCACACACCCACACACGGACACATACACACACACACACACATACATGGACACACATGGACACACATGGACAGACACACACACACACACACACACACACACACACACACACACACCACACACACACACACACACACACACACACACACACACACACACACACACACACACACACACACACACACAACACACACACACACACACACACACACACACACACACACACACACACACACACACACACACACACACCTTCCTCCTCCTCCTGCTGTGAACAGTTTGTCCGAAGCATCCAGGGTCAGGTCTAAATTGGAGGGAGATCGTGCGTGTTTCCGGGCGCGTTTGGTGTTTAATGAAGACATGGGATGAACCCGCAGACTGCTAATACAACCAGCCTTAAGACACACGCTCAATACTAGCCAGTGTGTATGTGAGTGAGTGTGTGCGCTTTTTTCATCATGTTCCGTCTCCACTGGACATGTATTTCATCACTTCCTGAGATATAACCAGTCCCCCTGTCTTAGGGCGAGGGCAGCTGGTGCTCACAGCCCTGAATTGTAAATTTGCTGCATTTGTAGAG
>OLKM01001425.1:75827-95827 GCA_900291075.1 Melanogrammus aeglefinus | reverse complement strand
TGACATCAAAGAAACACCGTTTTCAAGAGGTGGAGGAGGAGGAGGAGAGAAGAGGAGGAGGAGAGGAGAGAGAACAGGAGGAGGAGAGAACAGGAGGAGGAGAGGAGGAGGAGGAGAGAGAAGAGGATGAGGAGAGGAGGAGAGAGAAGAGAAGGAGGAGAGAACAGGAGGAGGAGAGGAGGGGAGGAGGAGAGAGAAGAGGAGGAGGAGGAGAGGAGGAGGAGAGAGAGGAGAGAAGAGGAGGAGGAGAGAGGAGGGAGAGAGGAAGAGGAGGAGGAGAGGAGAGAGAAGAGGAGGAGGGGAGGAGGAGAGAGAAGAGGAGGAGGGGAGGAGGAGAGAGAAGAGGAGGAGGAGAGAGAGGAGAGAGGAGGAGGGGTGGAGGAGAGAGAGAAGAGGAGGAGGAGAGAGAAGAGGAGGAGGAGGAGAGGGGAGGAGGAGAGCTGCACAAGGTGATGCATTTGTGCATCACTTTCATGAGCCTGAAATGGGAATCAGAAGTCGGTGAATAACAGCCCAGAGAGCCGAGGCGTCGGAGTGTATCCCTTGTAGCTGATTTTTCGAGATATTCTTTTCTTTTGATTAAAGTCTTCTTTGCGGCGGATCAGGCCTTGGGAAAGAGGCCCTCATCAGCCCTGTGCCGCCACTGAGCCTGCTGTGTTTGGCTGACACTCGTTCCCAATCGGCTCCCTTATCCCTCTGAGCTCTCGCTGCTCGCTGTCAAACGCCCATCTAACCCCCCCCCCCCCCCCCCCCCCCCCCCCCGGCTGTAAAGGCTCAGCCGTGGTTGGACGTCGCCGCAACGCAACGCAACGCAACGCAACGCAACTTAACGCAACGCAACGACGCCTCGATGCAGTCAGGAACCTGTTTTGGTTCCGCCGCCGCGTCCGGTTTTAGTGAGCCGACCACGCTCAGCCCTTGCTGCTGCGTCACCTCGACGCAAGGGTTAACATTTTTGGGAGGCGCATGTCAGGCCCTTGCGGTGGATGCAAGGAGGGTCCAATGAGAATATTGGTAATAAAATACTTTCATGTCTCCCATTATTCCAAATAATTTATTGATGTGGTGGTTGTGTGTGCGCACGCTTCGCTATGCTAAGGGTATAGCACAGAAAACCAAATTGATTGGGGATTGAAGTATAAATACTGTTAACATTAAAAATATTATTAAAACAAACCACATTCTTAACCTTGCTAGCCAATCAAATCTCTATACAATCCATGCCTCACACGCTGCACCCGCTCACACATCAACATAGTGGTGTCAAGGTCACACGGTCACAGCCGGCCAATCAGGAGCATCTATGTTGAGGTTTCTGATCACACCTTGATACATGGCCACATGGTCCCAGTCAGCCAATCAGGAGCCTCGATGTTGAGGTGTCAAGGCACACCTGGATAGATGGTCACAGTCAGCCAATCAGGAGCCTGTATGTTGAGGTGTCTGATCACACCATGATACATGGGCTGCATCTGAATACCTAGTACATACTATTTCTGTCTAGTGTCTACTACTTGACCATACTACACTTGACTGTGTAGTACGGTCTACAGACATGCGTAGAACGCCGCCGAAACTCCACCGGATGTTTGGAGATGACGTATCTCCCCCCAGATGGCGGCAAAATTTACCTGTTTTCCGTCTCATTATCGTTGCTATTGAATAAAAAATATGTCTCTTTCTACGCAAATAGCTCTTGAAATGGATATCTATATATTATATATATATTATATATATATATATGGATATATATATAATGGATATATTGGTGGTCTCGGGTCAGCCATCTCTTCTTCGTTTGTTACCAGACTCCGGTTGCATTGTGGGATAGCGTAGTGTGGTCCGTGGTTCACTTTGGCGGTAGTATGCATTCGGAAACGACTTCCGTACTACAGAATGCATACTAGAGTATTCGGACGCGCTAGATTTTTCGCATACTACAAAATGCATACTATATAGTATGCAAGTACGAGTATTCGGATGCAGCCATGGTCACGTGGTCACAGTCAGCCAATCAGGAGCCTCGATGTTGAGGTGTCAAGGCACAACTTGATACATAGTCACATGGTCACAGTCAGCCAATCAGGAGCCTGTATGTTGAGGTGTGGGGGGCACACAGATGGTCAGAGTCAGCCAATCAGGAGCCTGTATGTTGAGATGTCTGGTAGGCACACCTTGTTACTGAGCCAGGAGGGTCGACCTAGCTAGCCGTCTTCAGAGAAGACTTTCTCCTCCTCCTGATCTGCCGACGCCACATAAATAAAACAGAGAGGAAACGAATAAAAATAAGAAGATGAATCAGGAAATCTAGAATTAATGCATGCATGAATATAAATGGCCTTGAAGATACCAAATTCTCTTTCCTCGCTCTAGTCAAACATCCGTCTGTTTATTCTCTTCCTAATTTATTATCCCGGCTCTCTGGACGCTCCCGAGTGTATTGGGAGGAGAAAACAAACACAATCCTTCAAAAAAGTTATTATCCGGAATAAACCAGCTTCTTCCTTCCTTCATGCGTCTGTCTTGTCTGTCCGTTCAACCGGCATGTGTCCTGTGGAGTGGGGTTGACGGGTGACCGTGAGGTTGCTAGTTCGCTCCCCGGCCCCTCCTAGCCGAGCGGACACGGCCATCGGTGAGTGAATGTGTGCATGAATGGGTGAATGTGAGGCGATGTTGTAAAGCACTTTTGAGTGGACACTGGTTTGGAAAGCACTTGTTTAATTGCAGTTCATTTACCATTTAACCCCCGGCATTGATCACTCCTGCTTTGTTTTACTGCTCGGAGCGGGAGCGGGGGGTCGAGTCCAGTGGCTGGTGGTGGGGGGGGGGGGGGGGGGTGTGACCGTGGGGGGTTGAGGAGGGAGTTCCAACGCCGCTTGGCTCCTCTCATCGGCATTCAGCGGCTCAGATTGCCGGCAGACGGCTCGATCCAGGGTTTCACAACAAAGGGCCCGTCACTCAGGAACAGAACAGCAGACCCCGCGGCACCCTGACCTTGACGCTCCGCTGGGCTTTCTCCTTCTCAGCGCCCCCGGGCCAATTTAGAACCGCAGGTATAGCAGATCGAAGGCACGAGTAAGCGATGGCTGTCACTAATGGGGGATCGGGGGGGGGGGGTGGGTGTTGAGGGATTAGGGGTTTCATTAAGACCTAGAGGGGCTGACGACGAGAGCTTGAGCATCCATCTCCTCTTTGCTGCTCTTCTTTGACCTGGAGACCAATTATCATCGGTTAATTTGGTCAATTAGTTAATTGGTTAATTGGTTAACCAATTGACAAATTAACGTCGGTCTCCAGGCCAAAGAGAGATGGCCTTTATGTTGTCTGCCCGCTGAAGCCGTTGACCAACCAGTAGTGCACGCCCACATTCCCGCAGCGTGGATTCTCCCACCGCCAGCGCTCACACCTGTCTGTTCCCTGAAATAGATTCCCCAGAGCAGCGGGGTTCCACCGGCTGGGGGAGGAAGGGGGCGGTCATGTGACCATCAGGCAGAGCGTTACCTGTGGGGACCCCGAGGTTTATAAATAGCCACACAGTGAGTGTGTTGTTTCTGTGTGAGTTTGTGTGTGTGTGTTTGTGTATGTGTGTGTATGTGAGAGAGAGAGAGACAGAAGAGAGAAGGAGTGAGCGTGTGTGTGTGTGTGTGTGTGTGTGTGTGTGTGTGTGTGTGTGTGTGTGTGTGTGTGTGTGTGTGTGTGTGTGTGTGTGTGTGTGTGTGTGTGTGTGTGTGTGTGTGTGTGTGTGTGTGTGTGTGTGTTTGCGCGCGCGCGCGCATGCGTGTTACTGTGTGATTGACGCAGAAGAGAGAAAGAGTGTGCATGTGCGTGTGTATCTGGCTGAAGGCTGCCTCCAGAATGTGCAGCTGTTGGCGGAGCAGCGTTATTCAACAGCACATTACCATAGCAGCACCACTATAAGAGGACTCCATGTTTTCTCTGCGGGGGTTTTGACTCCCGGTAGCGGCAGTCATCTTCTTCTTCTTCTGCTTCTGCACTTCAGTGTCATCTCCTTCCAATCGCTTCAAGTTTTCAGTTTTCGCACTGTTCGGTTCTCCATGAATCACTGAGTTGAAACAAAGGGTTTTGCTGTGGGTACCCAGTGAGGCTCTGCCGCTGTGCAGACGGCTCAGCGGCAGAGGAGGATTAAAAGAAAAGGAAAACAGACGAGAGTAGGAACACGTCCATGGGAGGCAAACTTAATGTTTCATTCTCCTTGTAATCATGTTTTTTTTTACTTCCTCTGTTAGGGCAACGCGTTTTTCTCATATTCCCTCTCTGCCTCCTTTTAGTGTTTGTGTGTGGTGTGTATTGTGTGTGTGTGTGTTTGTGCGTGTGGGTGCGTGCATGCGTGCGTGTGCATGTGTGTGCGAGCACGAAAGACTTCTTGGTGGTAGGAAAGCATGGCAAAGTATTGCCAGGTCCGAGAGAACATGGAATTTACAGGAAGTCGATGAATGAAATCAGCTAGCTATAATTAGCTACTGCACCAAGTACAATTAGTGCCTGATGATGTAACTGCCATAATTTGTACGCCAACACCTGGCATATTCTGTTAATGACAAAGAATTGCAGTGTTTCACCAGAGGTGGCGCTGTTCCTGGGAGAAATATAATGATCTTAATTTGAGGCTCAAATTTAAACTAGCTAGCTGTTCAATACCGTCCATGATGTGAATATCATTTGTTGGCTAACACGGCCTTGTGTGACCACTCCCAAAAAGGAAAATGGCCACATTTCTTCTCCCTGGAAATGCGCAGATGGTTACAGCAGAGAATGCCCCAGCAGCAGCTGTGAATACCATCTAGGAACACCGGCGCATCCGCTTTAATGAGAACCAGCAAACTCATTCTGGTAATTCTTGAAAATAGACCTTTTTTTGGTTAATTAAAGTTGCCTCCAACATTGCTAAATCGAAAGCAGCAAATTTGTTGAAGTTGAAGTTGAAGGCCGAAGTTCACCCTCGCTTGTGGGAAACGTGAAGTATCTTTCCGATGGAAGGTCTCGGGATTTTTAAGACTGATAAATGAAATTAAGTTAGGCGAGAAACCTGATTACACAGACTCAATCACTCCCCAGGCCTGGGGGGGGGGAGATCTCAGGTCTTAATGACTGGTCAGCAGCCCCCCTAACCGACACACACTCGCGCCTCAGCTCACTCACTCCCCAGGCCTGATGGTAATTAAAAAGAAAGTATCATCTGTATCACTGCGAGCCGGGAGTTTCTCTGAAGTTGCCCAGTTTTTATTGCTACCTCCAGAGAGGGCGGACGTGCCCGCAGAACGGCTATAAATTACAGATGGTATTTCATATACTCGTGGTTCGTTGGAGGACATATCTGCTCATTATTGTTTGTTTTTTCCTCCTCCACAACCGAATTCAATTATTCCGTTGTTGTTGAGCAGCTTTTTTCCCGCCCCATTGAGGTTTGTTATATTACGGCGGCGGCGCACTTTGCAACCAGAATGAGCCGGCGCTATATGCTCTGTTTGAGATTTGATGTCCAGGCTGTTCCTTTTTGTTTG
Source organism: Melanogrammus aeglefinus (assembly GCA_900291075.1). Taxonomy (NCBI): domain Eukaryota; kingdom Metazoa; phylum Chordata; class Actinopteri; order Gadiformes; family Gadidae; genus Melanogrammus; species Melanogrammus aeglefinus. The sequence continues at coordinate 90,305 of OLKM01001425.1, read as the reverse complement.
CTATTTTCCCCTCTTCCTTCAAAAGACACACTCCAATAAGCCGGTGTGATTTAGAAGGATGTCAAAGTTGGGACAAGGGCGGCCGCCGTGGCACCGACGGCAAGCAGAACAAAACCTTCCAGCGCGTTGCCTTGCTCGGGGGGGGGCACGGGGGGCACGGGGGGGTTGGGGACAAGTTGCAGTTCAACATCTCTGTTTTTATTTCGCTTTCTACACTTTGTCCTGATTTCAAGGTAGAGTCATTCCAGGAGCGAGGCCAACCTGTTGAAGTCCATATCGCAAGCGCTTCATCATCGGCCACATTCTGACACCCCCCATTTATTTTGTAAAAAAAAGCAGAGCGCCGCATGCGGGAAGCAGGACAACGCTGTTTCGTGATTGCAGATGCTCCCAATAACAAGAGAAGATGGAAATGGAACGAGTTCTCGTCCCACTGCGTTGTCCCACGGACACCTAACCTTCTGTGTCGGCCCTTTGCCGTCGTGGCACCCACCCCCCACCTCCCCGCTAACCCCATTAGGAAGCCGGTCCCAGGGTAGTTCCGCCCATGATGGAGTGACTCTGCGGCCGTTTCAGTGTGAGGTGGTCGGAGCGTGAGCAAGGGCAGAGAGGGTCTCCGTGCCACGCCTTGTCTCACCGGCCATTAACCCTCTGTAGTGGATGATGTGATAAAGACCATTGTATAAATTATGCCCGTGGATGGGATTGTACAGGATGGACTCCAGACTTTACGAGAAACAGGTCGGATCTGTGCGTTGGTGCTGTGAGGAAAATAAACATTTGTTTTGTTTGATCGGGGCATGCCGGGAAATGTTGGACAAAGGAAACAATGAAGGTACAATTCAATTCAGTTGGATTTGTATAGGCCTTTAATCAGCGGTACAGTCTCAGAGGGCTTAACAGGCCGTATATCAATGACACCCTCCCTGACCGTAGCCCCCCGGAGGGCAAGAAAAATACTCCCTTAATTAGCAAGGAAGAAATCTTGAGAAGGAACGCAGATTGGGGGATCCCTCCGTCCAGGGAGGGTCAGGAGTAAAGTGGGTGACGTAGTTGACATTCATACATACATACATACATACAGGCAAAACATTTTCAACTGGTGATGGGGTTGTGGCCAGTTAACCGTTATATATATTACACAATATTACACCGAGCCTCGTAGCCTTCTTATGTGATTCCCCTTTAACGGTTTGCCGTGATATTCCTTTCCGGACTTTATTCCCATTAGGATGACTAAACGTGCCTCAACCAGTTTACCTGCTGGGGGGGTGATTACGACCAGGGTGGCCTATTAGTGGCGGCTACGCCACGCACGGTGTTTGTCAGGTGTTAATTCTGACAAATTCGGCTATTATAAGACTTCACTGACACAGAGGCCCGTGCTCAGTGTAGCTTCCGTAGCTTCAGAGGAGCATGTACTGAGAACATGCCCACGTTCCCGATGCGTCCCATTGCATGGGATTTTTGAAAGATAATTTCTGATAAAAGTTCCCTGACTTCATTCCGTTTATGAATTATGCTGAGTTGTTCAATTTCATGGTCGTGGTTCCGGGGAAGGAAAACCCAGACTCCCAGGAGGGATTCCGGGCGTTCTGGGCGCAGGTGGTCGCGAGGGAGTCTGTATCCGACTTTTGTACTCAGGTCACATCAGGTGTTTTGGTGAAAGTTATGTTGCCGTCACTTGCTTCAGCCACGATTTTATTGACATTCTGCGTTTGAGTTTCTGCTACTCGTCTATAAATGAATTATCTCCTTAGAGTTTAGATTTTGTGAAACATATCTCTTTTATCTCTTCTCTAATCACAGTCCTGTACTTATGCTACGGAATTCCCAATCAACATCTGGAATTATTATCTTCTTTATCTTCTTCTTTTTCTATTCTTGCTGTTCTTTTTTTTTTCAAAATGGCTGCCGATGACACCACCGTCGGAGGAGAACCCACAGCCGGCTCCCACGTAGAACAATGTCTTCCCCGTTCATATTTAAACAGATCAGGGTATTTTTTCCATCGTCCTCCTCAAAGCACGTGACGGAGAGACGCATACAAGAGTGTGCACTAATCTCACACCGAAAACAGCAGTCAACACACTCAAACCCCTTTTGAGGCTTTCATTAGAAAACAAATTACCCAACCGCCTCGGCAACAGAAGTGCTCTAATTGGAAGTATTGAATTTCTATTCCCTTTTTTTTTTCTTCTCTGAACCCAATTCTTGTTTTATGCCTGTTCTCGGATCCATAAAGCGTAAAAGCCTGAGATAAGGACTCCCCCTTCTTGCCTCTCTATCCCTCTGACGCAGCCTATTTGCATGCCCTAATTGAATCGCATGTCCTCGGAAGCTCGCCGGAGTTTAGCAGCCTCTCCGGCAGCCCCTCCTGGGAGGCATGGCGTGGCGGCGTTCCCGTCCACACGACTCGGAGATTCAGTCTCCCCGCTGATCGCTGCCTCCACGAATGTGTGTGTGTGTGTGTGTGTGTGTGTGTGTGTGTGTGTGTGTTCCCCGAGTGAGGAAACATGGGAGTGGAGACAAGAAACTGTAGGGAGGTAGTGGGGGGGCGGGGGGGGATGGGGAGGGAGGGAGGGAGGAAGGGGAGGAAGGGGGGGGGGGGGTACCCAGGGTGTGATTGTGTCCAAATATGGCCCTGTTCCTGTAGTTTCCTCCGTTGCAGGGGGTCAGAGGATGGGAAGGGAGAAGAGAAGTGGTGAAGAGTGTGCATGGTGGGTGTCCGACGTTGGATGTGTCAACCGGTCTTCTATAGTTAGACCCACACAGAGGAGGACGGAGTTTGGGTGGGAATGCTTCGATGTGTGTGGTTGCTAAAAAAACAACAACAACCTCGGTGGAAAAGACTCGGTGGTGACCAAGATTTCCTGCCTTTTGAAACCGGCACGCGTTCCTCCCACAGCCCCCCCATGCAGCAGCGGCAGCAGCAGCAGCAGCAGCAGCACCGCGGTTTAGAATATAGTATTGACATTCAAGCTATCGCCTTCAACGGATCCTTTTCATTTGAAAGACCAGCAGACTGTTGACCTCCTAGACGGCGCTGAGAGTCACTGCCATGTTTCCCCCCCCCCCCTCATACCGACTCCGGCAGCGGTGCTGACTGAGGTGGATTGGAGGTGCACTAATATGTCGATCTGTGTGCGTGCACGCGCACGGTGTTGGGGTGCTGGTGTGCGCGTTGTGCACGGTCCTCGTGGTGCACCGTGTTGGTAGGCGTGGCGGCCCCAGAGAGCTTTTATTGTGATCAGTGATTCCAGTAGGGCTCTGGTGCATTCCAAAATAAAAGTCCTCATACAACGGCGTAGCAGGAAATAGCGTTGTTTATTTTTTCTGCAGCAGAATACTATTTCTGTCTGTATTTCTCCTCCATATTCCTCCTATGACAATGTAACAAAGGGGGGGGGGGGGGGGGGGGCTGCAGCACACCAAACATGTTTTTAAATGAATCGAATTGCAACAGGGGGCTCCAACGTGATTCCTAATGTAATCTGCTTTACTTTGCATGGCTGGTTGCAGTTGCGCTAGTCGTCCTGTGGGGGTGCTGCTGTGCCACTGCTGGATGCATGTAGGGCAAACGCTGCACTGATACGCACAGATGGAGGCTCATGTAGGTTTATGCAAAGCTGTGTGTTAACACCAAAATCTTTTGGCCATTTAATCTTATGAACTGCAAAAATTGTGTTGGATGTTTTTCTTAAGACAGACCCCTCCCCCCTTTTTCAAAAGTAATTATATCACACAGATGATGTTCTATCTCTGTCTATGTTGTCACACACACACACAAAACACACACACACACACACACGCACACTCCGTTCGGCGGAGTTGCCAACAATGGGGCGACACTGCGTGATTATTTTCAGCCTTTACTTGATCCGCTCCATTCAAAAGCGGTTCTCATCTTTACACCTGGCTCCCAAACGAGCTCGGAGATTTATTCCCCTCCTCCTCCTCCTCCTCCTCCTCTCCTGCTCCCTCGCCACCGCCACCGTGTTGCACATCTTCTGAGAGGCTTTTGAAGGGCTGGGAGGAGGAGGAGGAGGAGGAGGAGGAGGAGGAGGAGGAGGAGGAAGAGGGGAGGTTGTGGATTTGTAGTTAGAGGAGGAAGAGGAGAACTGGGAGCAACAGTCTGCCCACGCAAACCCAGCCGAGTAACGACATGCGGAAGAATGAAACGTGGTTTCATCCCTCTCTTCTTCTCCTTCTACGGATCACTGACGCGCCTTGTTTGCCATGTATATTGACGTTATTCCTCTTTTTCACATTTTTTTGGTGTATTGGCTTTGAAGGTGTCCCCGATCTCGTAGTGCCACCGACAGGGGAGGGCACGCAAACAAGTTGTAAGGAGAGATACTTCTGCCACTGCAGTAACACCTGCAGCTCGGCACACACACCCTACTATCGTACGCACATAGCCAGGAAACACTCGATGCTGCTCCTCATGTTTCCCGATAGGCCAAACGTACAATTCAGGGGGGGATTTGGACACGCGCGTGTGTGACAGACGTGTCCAGGCAGCGTCGCATCGATCTCATTGGCTCTGCACACACCGAGCGAGACACCAGCTGCGGACATCGTCGATATTACTCATTGGCTCTGCACACACCGAGCGAGACACCAGCTGCGGACATCGTGTATTACATACACCGCAACTGCCTGTGTGTGTGTGTGTGTGTGTGTGTGTGTGTGTGTGTGTGTGTGTGTGTGTGTGTGTGTGTGTGTGCGCGCGCGTGTGTATCTGGCTCTATCCCCCCCCCACCCTCCGCTGTATTACACCGAACCGGAGGGGGGCGGGGGGGTGTGGGGGGGGGGGGGGATAGAGACGGAGAGTGTCTGGAACTCTCTCTCCTGCAGCCGCCCACAGACGTGGTGGAACCTATCATTTCCTCCGCAGTGTGCGAGCCGTGACGCGCGGCCGTGTCGCTTGTGCGGCTGAATTTTTAAAAAGCTCCGCTGCGCGCCTACGCACTCCTCCGCCACTACGGCAACGGGGATTAGCATAAACGTGCCCTCGCTCGCTCTCCACACTGTGTGTGTGTGTGTGTGTGTGTGTGTGTGTGTGTGTGTGTGTGTGTGTGTGTGTGTGTGTGTGTGTGTGTGTGTGTGTGTGTGTGAGAGAATGTGTGCCTGTGGGTTGGGGGGGGGTGTGTGAGTGGCTGCGTGTGTGTCTGTGTGTGAGGGCGCGTGTCTGTCTGTCTGTCTGTCTGTCTGTCTGTCTGTCTGTGTGTGGTGTGTGTGTGTGTGTGTGTGTGTGTGTGTGTGTGTGTGTGTGTGTGTGTGTGTGTGTGTGTGTGTGTGCGCGCGGTTGCAGCTCCCATGTCCTTGTATATAATGCTTTTACATATTTATGTGCAAACAGTTCAGTATGGGTAAATGCAAAAAGGACAATTAAAGTAAGATGCAAAAGATGGAGATTTCTGTCCGTCTGTCTTGAGATTCTCTAATCAAAATTGAAGCTTGCGTGCACGTTTTTAATTTGTAGTAAAGTGCATTTTATTATATAATTCTCACACTCTATGTACGCGAACCATGGCGAATGCTTCTTGCATGCTGATGCTCGCCCGAATCAAAACAACTTAATTGCTATTTATTCAGACGTCTGTCTGAATAAACCATAAGGTAACAAAAAACAAGCCACCTAACACAAACTTAAATTGCTTTCCGAAGAAAAAAACAAATAACCGCTCATTCTATTAATGCCTCTCATACTTTCTTTACCTTACAGCCGGGGGGGGGGGGTTCCACTCATAGCCCGGCCGTCAGTTTCCACACAATAATAGAAGGTTTGCTCCAAAATGCTGAATAATTACATCACAATTACAGGGAAAGAAGCCTCCCTACCAAAGGAGGTCCTCCATCCCCTTATAGCCCATCTCGAGACCACATAACTACAGCACCTAGCTACAGCACCCAGCTTCACCACCTAGCTGAAGCAGCTAGCTGCACCACCCAGCTATACCACCGAGCTGCATCACATAGCTGCACCATCTATCTAGACCACCTAGCTGCACCACCCAGCTACACCACCTAGCTGCACCACCTAGCTACACCACCCAGCTATGCCATCTAGCTGCACCACCTAGCTACAACCCCTAGCTACACCTACCCAGCTAAACCACCTAGCTACACCACCCAGATAAACCACCTAGCTGCACCACCTAGCTACACCACCTAGCTACACCACGTCGCTGCACCACCTAGCTACACAAGCAGCTAAACGACCTGAGCTACACCCAGCTAAACCACCTAGCTACACCACCTAGTTGGAGCATCTTGCTACACCACCCAGCTAAACCACCTAGCTACACCACCTAGCTGAAGCATCTTGCTACACCACCCAGCTAAACCACCTAGCTGCACCACCTCGACACACAAGCAGCTAAACGACCTAGCTACACCACCTAGCTACACCACGTATCTACACCATGTAGCCAAACATAGGACCCCTTTTTTAAAAAGGGGTCCTATGTTCCCCAGTCTCATACAAAGAGGGGAACATAGGACCCGGGGACCATAGGACCCGGGGAACATAGGACCCGGGGAACATAGGACCCGGGGAACATAGGACCCGGGGACCATAGGACCCGGGGAACATAGGACCCGGGGAACATAGACACGCTCCCGCTACACGGAGCAGCTAAACAACCTATCTACACCACCTAGCAACACCACCTAGCTACACCTCCTAGCTACACCATGTAGCTACACCACCTAGCTACAATGCCTAGCTTCAGCAGCCGGCCTGACGGCCATGTAAATGTCAAGCTTTTCATCAGGAACACTCAACGCCGGGGACAAATGTCCCCGGCGCCATAAGTGTCCTCATTTTCACAGGACGTCTCCTCGCTCATTCACTTCCTGTCACTCTGCTGCTCGTCTGGTGTGGCCCGCCTGTCTTTAATAATAAGGACAGCAGTCCTTTCTTTAAGGTCCTCTGTAGATCGCTCTTTTGATTGCTGTCTGGTTTTGTTCCGGTTGATGCACAGATCGTCTGCGTTCGTGTGTCCGTTCCTCCGTGACCGAGAGACCGGGGGGGTTGTAATATTAGACGTGTGAATCCTGCCCACAGAGAGATGATAGACAGGCAGGCATGCTGTAACCAGACTGACTGAGTCATTTTGTCACACGTTTACATGCTCTGTACATAAGTGTTTTACCGAAATAGGTTTAAGTTCCTCACCAACAAAGGAGGCGAAGACAAGAACATGCCTCCCCTATGATTGGTCGATATAGGCGTTGGAAACGCTGACATTTCTGAAGGGGTTCACGGTTTAGTTGAGTGTGAGCGCTGAGTGCTGCATTCAAACTGAGGGCTGCACCCCCATCCCAGCAGAAGGACGTGTGATGATGCGTAATACCAGAGCACAGCATTGCAATCTCATTGCTTAATGCTTTCCCCATGCCGGTTTGAGGACTCAAACTGTGTGTTTTTTTTTCTTTGTGCGTTACATTACGCTCTGTCTCTCGCTCCCACGTCCCAGCCAGAAGTGACTCATGTTCCAGTGCTGAATGCCCGGGTTACGAGGGCTATGCCGGAGTGTCTGTCGTGGACGTTGTATCATCCTCCTCCTCGTCCTCGTACGATCTGTTAGACGGTGGGGCTGGTTGGTCTGCCCACAGTGTCTGTTTTGGTAAAAACCCCCACCAGCCAGACGACACAGTCTGTGATGTCTTCTGTTCGACGCACGTCGCTTTCTTCTTCCTGCGGTGTGTTTGTAGTGCAGCGGTGCTCTCTCTTTCATGTTCGTCTTTCTCGTTGCTTTTATCAACGCATGGAGGCGCTCGGGGGTTGACTGATGTCTGCCGTCTCCGTCGGAGGGACTCCAATTGTGTCTGACTCGTTGTTCAGAAGGGCCCAGTCATCGCTGCAGGAGACAATCGCTTCAGATTCTGTAGATTCCCTTTCTCAGATTGTGTTGTAAAAAGGTCTGACTCTTTGGGGCAGAGTGGGGCGTTTGTGTGTCCGGGGCGGGCTATTGCTTTAGGACGTAGACCAGCAGAATGTATTTTACATTCACATTAAGACGCTTTTAACAGTAATAGTAATATCAGTAACAGTAATATATCGCTATACAATAAAGATATTCATAAAAAACAAGTGCCAAGCACTAACAGTTGTTAGGTTAACCCATTCCCCGTATCCAACAGAGATAGCTAGGATAAGATGCTACACGATGCTGAGTTCTACTTTAAAGTGCCAGGACGTACAACGTACAATAAGTGTGTAACGAGGGGGCTGGATGGGTGGGGGGTAACGGGGGAGGGCGATGTAGAGTCCAGGTGAACTCTGAACAAGTGATTGAGAGTCTTGAGCCTTTTGCGGAAGATGGTGAGCGATTCTGTGGTCCTGACATCGGAGGGTCCCGTGAAATATCTTCCCAGGTTACCCAAGGTGATGATGTTCCCGCCCCCCCCCCCCCCCCCCCGCCCCGACCCCTCCTTCGTCATTACAAGCAATTAGTCTTCATCAAGGATGTGCCTTGGAATTCGATGACTTCCTTCTTAATTGAGTCAAAATATGGAAGGCAAACATATCACGTCATTAAGGAAGTGCACTGAACTTTTTTGGAACAATTTCCAACTCTTTAATCAAACAGGTTTATGAATTCACACTCTATTCCACCGTCTGCCCCGTCTTGTATATTGATCAGCTGTTGATTGCAAAGTTTCCTGCGTGCAGCTCCAAAGGTGAGACAAACACAAAGCCGATAACCCTTATCTCAGGAGTACCTGTGCTTGTGTATGTCTTTGTGACGCACAAGGAAGATAGATAAGGAATGGGCATACACACGTATAGCAGAATGTGAAATCACATGTAAAAAAACAGATCTACATTTTAAGCACACAAACGCACACACACACGGATACACAAACACACACACACACGTGCACACACAGTCACAGACAGACATGGAAGACAAACACACGCACGCACGCACGCACGCACACGCAGAGACGGACACGGTCAGAGAGACTCTCAGACAGACACACACACAGACACACACACACACACACACACAACAGACACACGACACGACACGTCACAGAGACACACTCAGAACACGACACACACACACACACACACACACACACACACACACACACACACACAAAGACACCGACTCAGGAATGTGAAAGCATGTCCATCCAAAGGAAACACCTAGACACAACCAAACATGCCGATCCAGTTTCTCTCCATAAGTCCCTTCCAGCGGCCGGCAGTATTAAGTTACGAGTCAACGAGGCAAATCTCATTGACGGTAGTCCACTGTGCAACAGAAGGGGGGGAGACACAAGGTGAACAAGAGGCAGTGTGTTACCTGCCGGCTGGGCTGAAACCCTATAGCAGAGACCCAGAAACCAGCGCCGCCAAACAGAGCATGATTACCCATAATCCCATCCGTCTTGTTCCTACCTTCGGACCCTAACTGCCTGCTCTCATAATGGATTAGCAGGTGCGCGGCTGGCCTCGGACCAGTCAATGAAAGCACTCGATACTACATCCCTGGCTGCTGCCATCTCCTTTCTGTTCAGCGACAACCAAAGTGTCTCGCCCTGTCTCTACCGTTTCTCTGTTTGAGTGGCAGACAGGGAATCGAACCAGCAAACCCCTGGGACCCTTGACGATAGGAATACTGGAAGACTTCCATGCTGTTGACTGACACTGAGGGAAGCTGTCCTTATTGAAAGCCTGAGGGCTTGATCGAAAAACAAAGTGAACCGTTTCCGCCGGCACACCCACGCACTCGGTGACCGAGGCGTTGGGCTATGAATCCGGACAGTTGCTATTCTGATCTTTCTGAGGCTGGTCACAGGGGAACCTTAGGGTACTATGTTGACGTGCTTCGGAAGGCGGTCGAAGCGCAGCAGCCCACTGTGGGAAGAGAGGCGCCGTTTGCTAGACGACCCGCACCTCATTCAAAACCCCTACTACATAGATGCAGGTAAATGCCACGTTGTGCTGTGTACTGTGTACTGTGTGTGTGTGTGTGTGTGTGTGTGTGTGTGTGTGTGTGTGTGTGTGTGTGTGTGTGTGTGTGTGTGTGTGTGTGTGTGTGTGTGTGTGTGTGGTGCTGTGTGTGTGTGTGTGTGTGTGTGTGTGTGTGTGTGTGTGTGTGTGTGTGTGTGCGTCTGTGTGTGTGTGTGTGTGTGTGTGTGTGTGTGTGTGTGTGTGTGTGTGTGTGTGTGTGTGTGTGTGTGTGTGTGTGTGTGTGTGTGTGTGTGTGTGTGTGTGAGAGACACCCTGCAGCATCGTAAATTAAGATTGTAGATTGGTAACTTAACCCTTTACGTCACTAGGTATATAACTCGTAATAGAATAATACTTTGTACCATGCATCGTACCAGTGTCAGTTCTGGTATTTCCACCTGTCCTTGTGAATAACTTGAATCGCTGGCGCCTGACATGCGTATACTACTGAGATTTTCTCCTGATTTCGTTTGCGGATCCAAATCTGACAGAACCTGTTTGACGACGTTGCGTCAGACTGTTGCCTTAGACGCCTTGAAGGACTTTTATCTTATTTACACACCAGTGATATCCCGATAACGGGCACAACGGAACACAAGGAATGCAAAGATCTCAGGTTAGGCTAAATATGTGCACTCAAATCAAACGGTAGCACTCTGCGCCAGAACGCCAAACTCTTCCTGACTTGTGACTTGTGGGTCACAAGGAATTCTCCCTACAAGCCTATTCTTTGTTACATGCACATAATGGTGACATTCATTATGTTTCTGGTGCACTATATCTTGAGGAGAAATGCATATTTCATGTTTTATCTTTTCCCTCTTGTAGATGTTATGCTTAGGCGTCATATTCTGTTTCACCACAAGGGGGCGTCTCTGTTAGTCTGAGCAGCAGTGACTTGCATTGCAGACATTGTTGAACGACGTCCACTTTCAGCCATGATTCGGTCGTGGTCTGCTGCAGGTACCCTGGCATTGACCGCAGCTACAATCATTAACCTTTAACCAGGAATATCCAATATCCTGATAGTACATTTAAAGGTGAGATGCAGATGCACAGACACGGCATATTTTCTTATTTTACAACTGACCTTTCCCTCTTGAAATCGGTTTTGAGTGTGCCGGGAGAGTTTCTTCCATCATTTCTTCCCTCCAAACAATCTATATATGCTTGGAAAGATATGATTCAGTATATATATATATATATATATATATATATATATATATATATATATATATATATATATATATATATATATATATATATATATATATATAAGGTTTGAAAATAAGTTACTGTAGTATGAACCATTTAACACTATAAATATAAACCAACAACTTTTTTGGCCTACACACAACACATCCTGTCTGCAACACAAAAACTCTTGCATCCTTCTCGACGATGAGAGTTGTGACCTCAACATTTCAGCCTCTCTCGTTTTAATACATTTAATCTGGTCAAAGGAAATCCTTTCTGTTCTTTCATCCTCTATCCCAAGCTACTAAAACCTGCCTCTGTGCCACCAAAGTGGTCTGCTTTGCTTTTTGAGGGCCACGATTTTATTTGAAGTCCTTTCCAAACCCAACCATCTCAGTGCCGCAGACCCCAGGTCCTCTCCTCCAAAGGGCAAGGGCCTGGTGGAACCATTTGGGTTTTTCCCCTTTCTTCTGCTGTTAATCTATCCACACCAACTCCACGCTCCACACAAGGCTAGCAGCAGAAAGCGGGGGTCTCCACTGGTGGAAGGGGGGGGGGGGGGGGGTAGGAATCCACTCCGGTTCTCCTGCCTGTTTGTTCAGGATCCTGTGCTTTGTCTGCTGGAGCAGCAGCAGCAGCAGCAGCAGATGATCAACTCACCCGTCCACCTAATCCCCTGCGCTCCAGCGCTGTGTGTGTACTTGCCCGTAGGGGGCTGCCTGCTGCCGTACTGGTCTAGTTGCTCTGGAGACTCCACACTGGGCGTGTCCTATTCCCCCTGAGATCCGTTTCTTGTTTTCCATCCATCCCAGAGTTTTGGAAGGCAGCTGAAAGTTCACAGGCACTTCTGCGGGCGTGCAACAGCAGAGAGAGCGCAGAGGGAAGGGGGGGTTTGTCTGCACTGCAGTGGAACTCGGATGGTTCACAGCTCAAACTTCAGCCCCAGAAGAAAAAAGGAGAGGAAGAAGAATCTTGAATCTGTGTTTTTGGATGATGCAACCCATAAATAGACAGTAGAGGGAATGGCTTTGTCTGCGGTGGGGCCAGCCCAACACAAACTCTTTTATTTTTTCCCGTTTCCCCCTGCAAGTGTGGGGAAAGTAGTGGAGCACGTTGGATGGGGAGAATCCCACTAGTCTGCGTGGGTCTGCAGTGTAGTGAACTCAAGACTCGCAGGTGGCGAGGCTTTGCTTGCAACTCGTTTGAAGTTTCTCTCTTTTTTTTTTTTTTTTTTTATGTCAAAGGTGAAGGATTATGCGTTGTGTTTGGAATTCCTCCTGGAAAAGAAAAGGAATCAGTTTCAAAACCGCCCCGATAGGGAAGGAAAAAAACCAAACCTGGAGACTTGAAGATTCGTTCTTTGCGTTGATCTGCGTTCCTCAAATCTGACTGAATACACAAACCAGGGAGTGATGAATGAATGAATGAATGAATGAAGTGCAATGCTGCTATTCAGCAGCCAGACAGTGGACGCTATCAGCAGGGGTCAATCTTTTGGCCAACAGCAGCAGCAGCAGCAGCAGGTACCAACCCCTGTGTACCACCACATCTCAGCGCTGGGAGATGAGCTAGTGTCAGGGCTCGTCATGGGCCGGGTCACCCGCACCCTTGTGGAGGACTGCCAGCGTCTACGGGGAGAGACACGTGTTGGAGCCATGCCAGGGGACGATGGCCCCGGGCTGGGGAGGGCAGGGCCCGACGAGGGCAGGTGGCCCTCCCTGGGACGCGCAGCCAGAACCGCCAGGAGGCAGAGGGAGGAAGTGGTCATGGAGGAAAACGAGGAGGAGGAGGAGGAGGAGGAGCAGCAGGGGAAGAAGAAGGTGGAGGAAGAGGGGGGAAGAATGAGGACAGACCGGTTTTGCCGCAAGCCCTCCGAGAACCCCACCGACTCCTCGTTCTCGCGCGCGGAGGCCGAAGAAGCCGCACTCGAGCCCGAGACCCAGGGATCCCCCGGGGGGAGGCGCGTGGGCCGCGGCCCAGCGTCGAGCGTCGCGCCGGCCCGCGGGGAGGAGGAGCGTACGGCGGGCGGCGACGTCGGCGCGTTGTCGGGACACAGCTCCCTGCCGCGGGCCGTGCTGCGGCGGCCCCGCCCGGACCAGGCCCTCCCGGCGGGGAGGAGATCACTGAGCATGTACGGGGAGTTCTTCAGACCCAAGCGAGGCTCCCAGTCGGCCGAGGACGACCCCCCGCGCCGGCCCCGGAGCGTCTGCACGCCGACGGGAGCGGCGACGCCGCCCTCGCTGGAGGCCGGACCCTCACCGCCGGGAGGAGGAGGAGGGGGCGTCGTCACGGACGACGCCGGCCCGCCCCGGAGCAGGAGGGCCGAGTTGAGGGCCGTGGACGGCCTGAAGCCTCTCCCGCCCTGTTACCGGCCCCCGGACATGGCCGCCGAGCCCCCCGGGGCCCCCCGAGGGAGGATCCGGAGGCCCCGGCCCGTCAGCATGACGGTGCTGGAGCTGAAGAAGAAGAGCTGCGAGGACGAGCCGGGCCGCCGCGGCGACGGCGCGGACACGGACGCGGGAAGGTTCTTCCACTTCCGCTGGAGGCTATTTGGCAAGGCCCCACCGGCGCCGCCGCCGCCGCCGCCGCCGCCGCCGCCGCCGCTGCCGCCTCAGGACAACGGGGACAAGCAGCAGGACGACAGGGAGTCCAACCCGCCACACAGGTCTAACAAAATGGAGGCGCCGCCGAAGAAGACGCTGGGTTCCCTGCGGCGGAGCCTAAGCCTGCGGATCCGGAGGAGCGGACGCCCCCGGGAGGACGCCGGCCCGGGGCCGGGGGCGGAGACGTCCCGGCCCGCCCCGGAGCGGGACACGAGCGTGCCCCCGCGACCTTTCTCGTACCTCACCGGCAGGACCCTGCCCCCCCGCCGGGACCAGGGGGGGCAGGCGGCGGCGGCGGGGGGGGACGCAGGTCGTCCAGTACCAGCGCCAGGGGAAGGTGAAGGTGATGGAGGTGCCCCTCTACCCGGCCGGGCTGGGGTCCGGGTCGGGGGGGCCGGCCCAGCAGGAGGAGGCCAGCATATGGCAGCTCATAGCCAACCGCTTCAGGAGGAAGGAGCAGCCAACCATGGCCGGGGTCAGACCCTGTGAACCCCAACGGTCCCGGGGCGGAGACACGGGCCGCCGTGCCCCCGGGGGGGACAGAAGTCAGCCGGTTACCATAGCGATGCTGGAAGGCATAAACGCCGGCAAAGGTCAAGGTAAAAAGCCTGGTTGATTTGTTTTGTGGCGCCTCCGTTATCGCGCTTGTTGCCAATGGATATGATCACGCCCCCTGACTCCCCTTTAGAATATACGTTTGAA
>OLKM01001425.1:50827-70827 GCA_900291075.1 Melanogrammus aeglefinus | reverse complement strand
CAAACCGCGTGTGTGCGTGGAAAGCGGCGCTTGCACAGACACGTGCACGGACACACACACACACACACACACGGACACACACACACACACACACACACACACACACACACACACACACACACACACACACACACACACACACACACACACACACACACACACACACACACACATAGGTAAACACACACACACCAGACACTCAAAAAAACACACACACGCGCACACACATGTGCGCCACACCACAGAGTTCTGCCCTCGCTGCATTTTTTTCTCTTCTTTCTCTCCCCTCCCCCTCCTCTCCCCAGAATCCTTTTCCTCCATGAGAAATAAATGAAAGCAAGGGATTGTGCTTCAGAACGGCCGCCATTGGATTATTATTATTCAAACAGACATGTGCAGTCGCCCGAGAAACATGACAAACAAGCTGGCTTCATAGATCCAGGCTTTTTCCTCTTTCCCCCTCGCGCGACTGAGACAAAGAACCCGGTGTCTCCGCAAGCGCTCTGCGTTGCCGATGCGGGAAACCGTGCGGTTTCAATCCGGTGTTTCAAGGCCTTTAGTTCTTTCGTGGGTTGGTTCATATTTAGAGAATGATGTCAGAGGAGAGGGCATGAACTCAATTAAGCTGCGGTAGAGCAGACCTGAGAACGTGGGGGGGTGGGGGGGGGGAGTGTGTTCCACTCCTGAGTACATCCCCCTCATCATCTCATCATCATCATCATCATCATCTCCCGTTCTCGATAGCACAGCACGTTGCGAGCAGTTGCGTGATACGTGTCCGGGCATGCTGGGTCTTGCACTGTCCTCCTCCTCCTCGTTGAGTAATGAGCGGATAAGATGTGTTCTACTGGTTGTACGGGCCATTTAATGGGCTGAAGGCCCGGGAACCTCACTTTTGGATGCCGGGGAGGATTTTCCCTTTTTCTATTTTCCTATTTTACTTTTAGTTGTATTTAAAGTTGTAAAAAAAAAGAAAGAAGAAAAAGACAAAGGGGCCTAATGGTCAATGATGAAAGAGAAATTAGTCTAGGGGCTGCAGTGCCTTACTTGGAACAAAGAGGCAATTGTGCGATAGTGGTCCTCTAATACCCTGGTGTAGCTACCCCAGAAAAGACCTTCTGATGGCCCTCTTCGATGCTATTAGAGGCACCACCGACATTAGCCAAATAGTAGCGGAATCCCGACCCTACCTTCCCCATGTGGTTTTATTCAAATCTTTGTTTAAATCCTTTTCCGGGGTTCCCCTCCCAGTTAAAAGGTGCTGGGATCAAGCACCTGACCTATGGGTATTCTTAACTGATGCCCAGCGCCTGCCTGTTCCCTCATGTACGCGTCTGGAACGCAAGTCGCTCTGGATAACAAATTAAAAGTAACTTTATTTCATAATGTACCAGTTAATATACCGAAGACAAACACAGAGGCACCGAGCGCTTAATCAAAACCAATGTCCATGTTCGGTGTTTTCTGACGAGGTGTCAGAGCGGTATTGATCGGGCTTAGCGATTAGTACTGTGCTAACACTCACCAGTGGGATTATGGGGGATAAATACATCTCTGCTGTGCACCGCCGAGAATCCCAGACCTGTGAGCTTCTAACAAATTCCCTTATTTTCTGCGTAGGAGAATTGATCCGTGACAGGACAGAGAGAGACTGGTAATACAAATTTGTAGATATATGTATGTATGCAGCGTGGTCTTCTCCAACCTGTTACAGATTCACACCGCTACTCCTGCGCTGCAAAGTGGGGTTGACAAATGCAATCAGTAAGAGGACAATGAGGGTGACTTAAGTGTCAGTGACGCATACCTCTCTTAAATCCATGTCATTTTCTTCTTTACCTCTCCGTAACGCTGTTTTTGGAACACTCCCGGAAAGCTCTTTGTAGCTTTCCCGTGAGCCTATCTGAGCGCTTCGTTGTTTTGGGTGGAGGGGGAGAAAAAAAGTGTGTGACTCCACATTTTCTTTTCTTTTACCTCGCTTCCTTCTAGACAAGGTGTTTACGCCCGTCCATTAGAGATTGGCATCTTCATGGGTGTTCAGGTGTTGGGAAATCCTTGAACCCAAACAGGAAGCGGGGGTGGGGAATGGGGGTGGTGGAGGAGGGTGCTGGGGATTTGGTGTAATACTTGTTTTGACACATTAGTTTGGCTCTGCAGCTCATTGAAAGACGGCTGT
This sequence comes from Melanogrammus aeglefinus, assembly GCA_900291075.1. NCBI lineage: Eukaryota > Metazoa > Chordata > Actinopteri > Gadiformes > Gadidae > Melanogrammus > Melanogrammus aeglefinus. The sequence continues at coordinate 68,651 of OLKM01001425.1, read as the reverse complement.
GGTTTTAGGGTTGGTGTGTCGCTGTATCTTGAGAGACTGCTCTGTCCTGCCTGTCTACCAGGTATGGCAGACAGGCATTTCACGTTAAGCCTGTGTAAAGGCTCTTTTTTTTTTTTCTCCAAAAGTAATAAGAGGCCGGATAATCGACAGCTTTCCTTGTCAAATAGTTTAATTAAACGCTGCTGCGCCGAATGACGAAAAGTCAGGGATTCTGCAAATCAACAGTTATTAGTTTTGAAAAATGTAAATGCATAAATAAATGGATTTAATGTGGTTGGACAAAGGGCAAACAAGTTACGATTAGGATTTATTTCATATTTAACACAATCATGTTCTTATGGTGGGTGACATGTTATTATTGATGGTCAATAGTACAAATGCAGTGTTATGCAAATCTGTACACCCTTGAATACAGAAGCAATTTCAATCGGGCACAAACCATAATGATAAAGAGTCCAAAACACAAGGAAACAAGAAGTTGGTTTGCGGGGTTGGTTTAGCTCAGGACGAACGGGTTGACTTGTAACAGGAAGGTTGCTAGTTTGATCCCCGGCTCCTCCTAGCGAGTTGAGGTGTCCTTGAGCAAGACGCGTCACCCTAACTGTTCCTGACGAACCGACTCTGCCGTCATGGTGTGAATGTGTGTATGAACGGTTGTAAGTCACTTTGGAATTTTTTTTTGGAATATTAATGTTGCTCATTGCCTTGTTTTTTTTGTTCTTTCTTCCGGTAGATTCCTTCGTCAACAGTCAAGAATGGACACTGAGTCGATCAGTTCCAGAGCTTAAAGTGGTGAGTAGCTGTAACTTCTGTTGTACTAAACCTTGTTAACTCAGTATGTCAGGTCGGTCAGGGATTCTAACTCCAATTCTATATAGATGTGAACGTGAACGAGGACACATCAGTCCGTGCTAAATCTTGGGATTTATTTGATTTGCATTATACATGAGGACAGTTGGAATAAAATCGACAAACAAGGAACGAATGTCCCTGGCACGGAACGTGGTGATTTCTAATGAGATGCGTTGGCATGGCAACGTAGGAGAGCATCGCAGTCGGACACGCAGGCTGAGTGGCAGTTTTGGGTTAGCTTGCCCGTGAACTGTATGCGACCGCGGCTTATCACATTGCTAATGTCCCCCATGTGACTTGAATACTAAAACCATCTACAGTATGTCGCCCTGATTCACTGAGGTGCTGGCTAGATTTTGACCAATGTGAATTATATAGTTGAACAACGTGAATTATATATTTCTCCCCTACGCTGTGCAGAACACCTTTGAGGAGCCCTTTGAGACTGTACCGGTGATTAAGGAGTATACAAATAAAATCGAATGGGAAAAATTGATCACCTCAATGGAAGTGACGGTATACTGTTCGAGAAGGGATATTTATTGAAAATCCTATCACGGACACTGGCTCTGACTTCAGACACGTCCGACTTCAAACACAGTATTCACTTTCAGGGCTGCAACCTGTTCATTAGCAGGTCTTCACACAGTAATAGGTAGAATGCACTTCATTATGGTGTGCGATAAAAAAACAACAATATTCCAACCGACGGTTGCAAAGGTGGATGATCTCCTGTCTAACTTGAATGATTTAATCTTCCCCTGGTTTCCTCGTCGGGTAATTCATGTGTCGGGTCCTTTGAAGTTACGGCGATGGCCCTGACTAGGACACAGAATCTCACACGATTGTTGTGTGTTTGCAGTTAAAACATTACAATTACAATTACAATTAGGGCATTTAGCAGACGCTTTTATCCAAAGCGACTTACATCGGTCAATGCACATGCTACAAAACATGCCCCTATAGGAGCCGCTATGCACAGCCTTTAAAGACATGTTGGGGTTCGTCTTAATCATTATGAAGTGGGGGGGGGGGCTCAGGCTGCTCATAATGCTTTCCAGCCTCCACTCCCAAGGGCGACGTACCACAGGAGACAGTCTAGCCTTTCATCCTGCAACTGTTGCTGATGCAGCGAGTGCACAAGCTGGCCGGATGGCCTGTCATGTTGCACTTTCTATTTTCCTTCTACTTTCTGCGTTCTCCGACATTATGTTGTGTCTTGGTTCTCTCTCGCTCTCTCTCCCTCTCTCTGTATCCCTCTCTCTGTCTGTTCTCTCTCTCTCTGTCTCTATCTCTGTCTCTCTCTTTTTCTGTCTCTCTATCTCCGTCTCTTTCTCTCTCTCTCTGTGTCTGTCCCTCTCTGTTTGTCTCTGTCTCTCTCTCTCTCTCTCTCTCTCTCTCTCTCTCTCTCTCTCTCTCTCTCTCTCTCTCTTCTCTCTCTCTCTCTCTCTCTCTCTCTCTCTCTCTCTCTCCTCTCTCTCTCTCTCTCTCTCTCTCTCTCTCTCTCTCTCTCTCTCTCTGTCTTTCTGTCTCTCTATCTCCGTCTCTTTCTCTCTCTCTCTGTGTCTGTCCCTCTCTGTTTGTCTCTGTCTCTGTCTCTGTCTCTCTCTCTCTCTCTCTCTCTCTCTCTCTCTCTCTCTCTCTCTCTCTCTCTCTCTCTCTCTCTCTCTCTCTCTCTCTCTCTCTCTCTCTCTCTCTCTCTCTCTCTCTCTCTCTCTCTCTCTCTCTCTCTCTCTCTCTCTCTCTCTCTCTCTCTCTCTCTGTCTTTCTGTCTCTCTATCTCCGTCTCTTTCTCTCTCTATTTGTGTTTTGCGGTCTTGTGTCCTATACATAACTTACCATTGTGTCCATAGCTATTTAGATGTATCAATATGCATCTGTTTTGCGGTCCTGCGTCCTATATATATATATATATATATATACATACACATATACACACACACACCGGTGTGTCCATAGCTGTTTAGGCTTGTTTCGGGGGGCCTGTTTGTGTTTGAAACAACCCAAAGCGCAGTCTCCTTTGTGTTGGACGAACCAGTAATTAGAACCATACCTGGCTCTACCGCCCACCGACGATGTGGACGCCCAGTGCGGCGGGGGAGGGGGGACCAAACACATGTTCCAGCCTCTGTATGCATGTTGCCATTCCCAGCACCACCTTCACAATAAAAGTCCCCGTCCTGCCACCACTCCACCAAACCCATTATCTCCCCTTTGCGTTTGGACAGATGTTTCAGCCTCTGTGTGCATGTTGCCATTACCAGCACAAACTCCACAATAATAGCCCCGTCCTGCCACCGCTCCACCTAAACCACTCATCTCCTATTTGCCTTTGGACACACGTTTCAGCCTGTGTATGGGTGTAGCCATACCGAGCACAACCTCCACAATAAAAGCCCCGTCCGATCCACCTAAAACACTCATCCCCTTTTGCCGTTGGACATCGGTCGTCCAAAGTGGCTTCCAAGGTTGAGGATGAGGAAGAGTCGAAAGTAATACGATCGATATTGGAGCAACTACGAAAGCATAGCAAAAGTGCCACTCCCAATAAAACAGCAGTCAGATGCAGTGCATAGATGCAATCGTGAGAAAACAAGTGCATGTTTGCGCATTTATTATTCATGTCGATCCCCTCGTCACCCTGGGTGAAGGTAAAATGAGCTCAAAGGTCGCGTTCTAAGGGAATGCCCTGCATTGTTGTGTAACCTGCCTTTTCCCTCGCTTGCTAATAAAATGCTATGCTTTTTCTGTGTTTGCAGGGCATTGTGGGTAATCTGTCCAGCGGGAAGTCTGCTTTGGTCCATCGCTACCTGACTGGCACATACGTGCAGGAGGAATCTCCCGAAGGTGAGGACAATAATAGGGGAACGAGACAGCTCTGCAGAGGGTGGGGGAGGAAGGCTGTCACATTAAAGGATACCCCCACAGGAACACATGAATACCGCGAGTGTTTACCTTTCCCTGCCTCCCTCTCCTTCTCTTGTTCCTTTTTCTTGCGTCGGGCTGCCGGCGCACCGATCCCCTGCGCATCGCCCCCATCTAGTGTTCGAATCTGGGAACTGCGTCGCATTCAGACAGACCCGGTTGAATTGAGAATCGAACCACCGATCTTTTTATTGTATTTTGACGAAAACACAATTCATGGAGTGTCCTGTTATATACACAGCATTGTACTTTAGTCATGAGAAATGTGATTTCTTTCAAAAGAGTTAGGCCTAATAAAGGAGCTTAGCCTTGCATCACAAAAATAAAAAGGTTGTAGGCCTAGTCTTGGCTATACCAACTGCCAGAACACGTCATGAATGCTAATGGGAAGCATAGCTATCACTTAGCTACGCTAGCTTTAGTCCAACTGACCTTTCTCTACTCTTCCCCCTCAGCCCCAAAATAAAACCGCAGCGCAGAATATTTTTCAGTTTAATCTCCAGTCAAGTCGAGGCAGAACTCATCCCCTTAAAAACTTCTCAACACTAAGCGAGTAGAGTCAAGAGTGGCTGAATCGGCGGCTCTATTTGATTTCGGCGAGGGAAAGATTATATAGGAGGCCACAGTGAGCGATTTCAGTTCAGAGGTCCTGGTCTGCGAGGTGGACTTCACAGATAAAACCCCCTATTCATGTTCTCTATCGGCAGAACCGTCACGGAGAGGGACTGCGGGCTCTGCCTGCAGCACTGACACCTCAACACTCAGTGGAGGCACTGAACCCCGGGTTAAACCGATGGTTTTGAAGTATTTCTTATACAGCGTTTTTCATTCTGCCGCAATTACGGCGAGGATGTAACGCGAAGAGCGTAATTAGTTTCTGCCGTCTCGCTGCACCGAGGGAGAGGAATCCTCCGCTGCTGTAATTGGTCCTTCAAAAATCAACGGTGGAACATTTTTTTCCGTTTTTTTCCACACCAGAGTGAGAGAGTATTGTTGGTGTAATTAGGGCGACATGTTTGTTCTGATTCCTCCTTGTTCCCCAGATGAATGTGTGTCGACCGAAACCCAGCGACATGCCCGTTGTTCGATACTTTCGCATGTTGCCACGGGGGACCGGAAAAAAAATAATAAATAGATTTAACATTAGCGAGCCTCCCCCCGGCCCTGTTTAGAGAGCCATAGCGTCACAATGCAGGGAGAAAAACAGTGTTTACTAGTGGCAGAGAAGGGCTCAGTCAGTCCGGGGCTGAGCCCACAACGTTTTGTTCCTTCAGTTTGGGGGGGAGAAAGAGAAAGAGAGAGAGAGAGAGAGAGAGAGAGAGAGAGAGAGAGAGAGAGAGAGAGAGAGAGAGAGAGAGAGAGAGAGAGAGAGAAGAGAGAGAGAGAGAGAGAGAGAGAGAGAGAGAGAGAGAGAGAGAGAGAGAGAGAGAGAGAGAGACGGAATGATGAGAGACGGAGAGAGAGAAACACAGAGACAGAGAGAGAGGGTAGAGAGAGGGGGAGAGAGAGAGAGACACGGAGAGAGACACGGAGAGAGGGAGAAACGGAAAGAGAGACGGAGAGAGAGAGAAACACAGAGAGAGACAGAGAGAGAGTGGAGAGAGAGAGAGAGAGACACAGAGAGAGACGGAGAGAGACACGGAGAGAGAGAGAAACGGAAAGAGAGACGGAGAGAGAGAGAGAAACACAGAGAGAGACAGAGAGAGAGGGGGGAGAAAGAGAGAGACACGGAGAGAGACACGGAGAGAGAGAGAGACGGAATGAGAGACGGAGAGAGAGAAACACAGAGAGAGACAGAGAGAGAGGGGAGAGAGAGAGAGAGAGACACAGAGAGAGACGGAGAGAGAGAGAAACGGAAAGAGAGACGGAGAGAGAGAGAGAAACACAGAGAGAGAGTGAGCCCCAGCACTGAACACCAGGGTGGGTTGCCATGGCAACACCGGATGGAACTCTGTTGGATTGTGGCACGGTGTCAAGGTCTGAGCCTCTGTGTGGAGGCAGTGTGTGCTGGCTGCGTGTCGAGCATGCCTAACAACTTGGCGCATATCCCCGTTCAATGTCCTCGCGACGCTGTCCTAAAGTTTAATAAAAAAACGTGCCTCGCAGAACGCTAGCCTTTTTACCGTGCCATGAAAATAATTCTTATTAGAAGCCGCCACCGGAAAGAATATCATGACTGACGAATCCTTGAAGCTTTAAGTGTGCGTTGGAAAATATTTTTGTTACCTCAAGGTCATCGTCTTACAGACAACATCCTGGCAAAAGTGTTTTTAATCAAACCACCGGTATGACACACGTTCATCATCAATGGGATGTCTATTATGTTTCCAAAGTGTGTTCACTGAATCCTCTGAGGTTAATGAAACAATACCCTATTATCTGCGGTGTTCACGCCCGGGCTGTTGTGGGTATTGTGTGAAAACGTGTTGTTCTTATACATGTTATAAAACCCAGATTTGCAGACAGTTGAATCCTTGGCGTCCGCCTCTCTGTCCTCATCTCCCTCTAAGCTTTCTCTTGACTTCAATAGCAAACCCAAAAATCAGCCAACTGGGCTTTTTTCTGAATCTTTTACCCAATCCAACTGGGTCTCTGAGCTGACCAGAGAATCTCAAGAGATTTTTCCATTTGCCAACTAGGCTAAAGTGGACTTAACAGGCTTACAGTGTAGCTGGGATACAGTCGTGTGTGTGTGTGTGTGTGTGTGTGTGTGTGTGTGTGTGTGTGTGTGTGTGTGTGTGTGTGTGTGTGTGTGTGTGTGTGTGTGTGTGTGTGTGTGTGTGTGTGTGTGTGTGTGTGTAGACGTGTGTGTTTGTTGAACATCCCCCATGGATCAGAACAAACACACACACACACGCTGTGGGTTTGAGTCAATAGTGTGTGTGTGTGTGTGTGTGTGTGTGTGTGTGTGTGTGTGTGTGTGTGTGTGTGTGTGTGTGTGTGTGTGTGTGTGTGTGTGTGTGTGTGTGCGCATGTTGGTGTGTGTGTGTGTGATGCTACCTGCTGACACAGAAGCGCTGCAGAATTTGGGTAATTCTGACTGTGTTGGTTTCACAGTTCCCTCTCGGCTCGGTTAAAATTCAACCCAATTTGCACTACGGTTAATAAAAAAAAGCTTATAACAAACTGCCATACGGTGAACAGCCGTATACATTATCCCCGCGTTCACGTCGACTCCATTCAATTCAGCCTTTGATTTATATTACCAGCCGGCTCATACCACTGCTCGCATTTGTACGTTATTGAATTGTGGGGGCAGATTTCCATCAACACATTCTCTTTTGTTATTCATAAATCAATGCTTCCACACCCAGGGACACCCTGCACCCACGAAGTCCTTGGATTCGGAGTGTTTTTAATCTCTGCACTATCTCCATCCATTCAAATGGGGGACGCGAAATCCAATTTACTGCCAGGTATTCCCGGCGGTTTTTTCAGCCCTCACTATACACGCCGTCGAGATGGGCTAACGGCACCGGTATATGCGCAGGAATTTCTGAAGCATGAGGAAACAGATTTTCGAATAAAACGGAATTCTTTCACCGGTGGAAACGAGCAGCAGCCCAGGCCCCCAGCTGTTCCATTTCTCTCCATCCACTGTTCTCCGATTGCCTTCCCTTCGAGCCGTCTCCCCCCACCTTGTGTCCAGTGTTTGGGAGGTGTTGCTCCCGAGGTGTGTGTTGTGATGGAGGGACCACTAAGGACCACTCTCGTTCCACTACTAGGAAGCAGAGCTTCAGGGGATAGCGAGTCGGTGGCTGGCGGCTGTTTCTCGGTGTGGTGGCACCAAACAGGTTCCACGGGCAGCTGTGCATTAGACACGCTAAATGGCAATTTTCTGCCCACGTAATTGGCTCCAGCGAGACCTGGTTCCCTGTCAGCCTCGTGAGGGGTCCTTAGGGAGGGTGGCTGGAGGTCTGTGGGGAGGGAGAATGATTTTTCTCCAAATAACCCAAAAATATTTCATGACATCCCAGGCTGGGGTTCAGAGTTGTTGTTTGTTTTGGTCGCTTTTTCCATGAAGCAAAAGCACACAATACACTTGCATTATAATTATGTAAAGGGGAACATACTGTAAATAGGGATGTTTGTTCCCTATGGCAGTATGTATGGGTCTTGAATGACTTGAAAGTCAAGGGGGTGTTAACGTGGGACAAATCTGTACAAACAAAATGGGCTTAGCTTAACATCTGATGCCTCAAGATCGGCTCTATTGATATCTATGGATTGCGATGATTTGAACCCTGATCTGCCTTTTCCCCCTCCCAGGTGGTCGATTCAAGAAGGAAATTGTGGTGGACGGACAGAGCTACCTCCTCCTGATCAGAGATGAGGGAGGGCCTCCAGAATTACAAGTACGTACTTATTTCATTTCCGTCTTTCTTTTTCCTTTTGCTGCCTTTTCTAAAGCAGCTGAAATGTCAACAGAGATTATTTGTATGGCGACATTGCAGCGCGAGGAAGAGATGGTGGTGAAGGATAATATCCCCGCCGCCTCTATGACGTTGTTATGTATGTATTCATTTATTTTCTGGGTGTTCTGAACAAAGGGCAGTTTCAAGACCGCAGCAGAGATGTGACTAAAATCAGCCAATGGCAATTCTTTAGTGCCCTTCCCCTCCCTCCCTTCCCCTCCTTGTAATCATTGTATTTGTATGGATGAAACGGAGGCTTTACTTAGTGTTTGTTGATACATAAGCAACCGTATTTTGGTGGCCCTAAGTGACTCCCCCCTCTCCCCAACCACACACAAACACACACACAGAGAGACACACCCTCTCTCACACACACACACACACACACACACACACACACACACACACACACACACACACACACACACACACACACACACACACACACACACACACACACACACACACACACACACACACACACACACACACACACAGGGATGCCATGCAAAACAAGCTAAAAGATGTACTTTGCAATTTCTCAACCTCATTTTGTGATCATTTTAGGCATAAGGGACAAAAGCAGACCGATTTTTTTTGTAAATCGGTCCAAAGAGCCGAGCGAGACCACTGCAGCTGCAGTCTTTTGAAAACAGGGCTGCGATGTGATCCTTAGGGGCAGTGACACCCCTTCGACGTACGCGCTCTCTTGTTTCTGCCACTTAAAGGCTCACATTGTATGATGACGTCAATGAAAAGATCCCTGCAGAGAGATGTGACTTCCAACCTTTGCTTTGATCCAGTCTGTTTGCTGTTGTGAACAACCGAGTGGCTCAAGGAAAAGTCTCGCTCTGAAATATCATGGTGGCAGGAATGTCCCTGTTGTCATTACAATCTCAACTGTCCTTCAGAATCTGGATCTGAATCTGAATTGCTTACATGCTTATGGTATGGGTTAGGGTTACACAAGAGTACCATTATTAGGCTTGGTTCATCAACAACCTTACACCTCAACATAGCAGCAACAATACAACGTTTTATATAGCATATAAATATATAATAGATAATCAAAAATCAAAAATATGTAAAAATATATGCAAAATAGCAGAAGTGTAAAATGATAGTAGTACCAGTCACAGTACTTAAGATTACACTAAGCTACGCTTGTTGTAGTCCAAGACAACAAACACTCCTCATTCCAACTCTCTCTCAGGTTTCCACCATTCTCTTCCTGCAACTTTGGCGAGACTTCTCCTTGAGCGAGACTCTGTTGGTCCCAATGACAAACAGATAAGATCAGGTGGACTGTAAAGATTGTTTTTTTCTCTGTAGGGATCATTTCCACAATGTGACTACTATATTCTGAGACAGTCAAATAGGCAAAGGATGACATTGCCGCTTTTGCGGATTAAGTCTACAGCGGTCTTGCTCAATAATTTGCCTTTTTCAAAAATTGCCATCCGCAATTAGTCCCTTAGATCCAAAATATTTAGAAAATCCACAAGTTGTCCTTTAATTCTTTGAGGCTTCACTCTTCATCCCTCTTCTATCCTATCCTAATAACCCATTTCTTTGATTGATGTGTCGTAGGTGTTAAACAAAGTATGAAGAAGATTGTTTCATGTCCATCTACAAGTGTACAGATATAGTTGAAAACGTTTTCAGTAGACTTCCTGTCCACCCCAGCCGGGAAGTATGCTAGCATGAGAAGTTACAACAGAGCTCCAGACAAATCTCTGCGTCCTCACGAGAACACCAAAACAATTCCAATAGCCTTGCCTGGCTACAGTTTATTTTAGAGACAGAAGTCCTGGAAACTTCTAGGCTACAATGACAAGCTAGCAGCAGGTAGCAACAGTGCGTATCCCTAAAAATATGTCAAACACAACACCAGCGCTTTCGAGTTCGAAAATGTCAGCATCACGTCCAAACAAAAAGTTGTACAACCGTGGGAGGTGTTTTCCAAAAGCTGACAGAAAAACGCAGCTCTGACGCTGACAGGGGGCCAAACCTGTCAGTTGTAGCAGCAGCTAGAAACAATAAGCATACCTAATTACAATGCCGGTGCACTTTCCGCTCAAGGAAAGGTGTTGTCCGCCTTGTATAAATGTTGTTTCGGTGTAATGGTTTCAAGACAGGGCTCATGCTCTCACAGCAGCCAGGGGTTACAGCATCAACAATTGTTTGTGTATCATAGGGCCCAGGTGTGTCTTGCTGTTGATAAGCAGCTAGCATACCTCTGGGCCCGGGCGCGTGTCTGAGTGCTATGCTAGCTCCATGGCTTGGCGGCTGGCCGGCTGCAGCATAATAAGCTTGGTAATGAAAGGCCTCCGTCATGTTTCTCCTCCTGCTCATGGGAGACCACTGAGCAGAGCTCGCAGAGCTTCCATTTGCAATTAATTCCTGGCGGGCTAAGCAGGCTGGCTGCGTGTGTGAATGCCGAATGAAAGGGAGCAGCGACATGAGAGAACCGTTATCATTTATTTTCCAACTGTCGGCTCCTCTGCGGGTTCTCAACTTTAAAACCGCGGTCTTGGGAGCTAATGGTGTGACTTACGTATTCAGCTCAGGGTATCATGTTTCCCCCTCCGTTCAGCCGTGACGTACAATGATAGGCCTCAGTAGAATCCGCGGTTCTTTGACTCTGATAGGACCGGGCATTAGAGAAGGGGGGCAGGAATCCAGAGCATGACAGTTAATTGATGTCCATCCCTCGGAGTGGGTTTTGTTGAGCTGCGAGGCTTGCGCAACACTGCCCCCTTGTGTCCGTACGTGGAGCTTCAGTCAACAATGGATTCTCTTTTGCATGATGATTGATTCGGTTTAATAATGCTGCATTTCAGAGCATCGGCAGATCTTAATATATTAATACTCTAATCAATCAGGCCTCAAATTCATGAGATATTTTTAAAAGATTGAAACGTCCCTCTAGTGTGTTCTCAAGGACAAATTAAAAATGTTTCCTCAACTTTAATAAGCTGTTATTTAAAAACCACCCTCTTTCTTCGTTAAATAAAACACACACTCAGAAACATCACAATGCATTCTAAACACGTCTGCATTGTGCGAGGCACCGTCTCACCGGCCCCACTAATCCCTGAGGAGACGACAATTACATGGGATTTATTCTTCTCTAACACGTTTGTTATTGTTCTGCTGCCTCTTCTCCCCCCCCCTCTCCCCAACTCTCCTCTTCCCTCCTAGTTCGCCGCCTGGGTGGATGCGGTGGTGTTTGTCTTCAGCCTGGAGGACGAGATCAGCTTCCAGACAGTCTACAACTACTTCCAGCGTCTGTCCAACTACAGGAACACGGCGGAAGTTCCCATGGTGCTGGTGGGAACGCAAGGTGCGGCAATGTCATAGCCTCGCCTTTACCCCCCAAACCCCACCCCTCTTACATACTTATTGTATGGTGTACGTCCTGGCACTTAAAAATAATACTTAGCATTGTGTAACATCTTATCCTAGCTAGCTTTGTTGTATACGGGGAATGGGTTAACCTAGCGATTGTAAGTGCTAGGCACTTTTATGAACATCCTGAATCTATGCCCTAAATGTAAATCTCTACCGTGAACACTTCACCTCACCTCACACGGGGCATCAGTTCCCTTCAGGATGAACCGTTTTGAAAAAGGTGAACCTTTATCAACAAACCTCTCCTCTACTAGATGCCATCAGCGCCGCCAACCCCCGCGTGATCGACGACTCGCGGGCCAGGAAGCTGTCCAACGACCTCAAGCGTTCAACGTACTATGAGACCTGCTCCACCTACGGCCTCAACGTGGAGAGAGTCTTCCAGGACGGTGAGACAGAGCTTCTTCTTGTTGTTTGGATTTCAGCAGAGACGAACACACACACATGACCTGGTGTTGTCCTGAGTCGGAGGACGCCCCCGTCAGAGGCTAGTTTCAGGGGCTAGTTTCAGGGCGAATAGGAGGGTCTTGTTGTTATCTTGTTGACAATGTCGCGGTTTGAAGTCTTGGAGGTAATTTCAGGGGCTAGCTTCAGGGGCTAGTTTCATGGGCTAATTTTAGGGGCTAGTTTCATGGCGGATAGGAGGGTCTTGTTGTTTTCTTGTTGACGATGTCGCGGTTTGAAGTCTTGGAGGTCAATTTCGATAGCTAGATCATCTTTATATTTTAAAAAAAGGAAGATGGTGCAGACGATGATGAACCTTATGACACAGAGAAGAGCGAGGTCTTGCATGTTTAGGTGAACAGCGTTGATGGTGAATGGTAAATGGTCTGCATTAATAGAGCGCTTTTCTAACCAGTGGCCACTCAAAGCATTTTACAATATCGCCAAACAATCACCCATTCATGCACACTTTCATACACTGACGGCGGTGTTAGCCACGCAAGAGCGACAGCCAGCTCGTCAGGAGCAGTAAGGGTGAGTCATCTTGCACAGGGTCACCTTGACACTAGCAAGCAACCTTCCTGTTCCCAGCCAACGCGCTCTACCTCCTGAGCCACGTCCCGTGACTAAAGCAGTGGTCATGTGACACTGTTGGGGTTAGGCCAGGTCAGGCCCCATTTTCTATCCCTTGGAAAGTCATAATAATGAGGATCCATTTTAAGAAACGGTCTTCACATGACCTTGGGGTTTAATTTAAGACGAGGAGCAAACGGGCATAGGGTGCAGAACCTACCGGCGCATTGGCCCATTCATAAACTGCCGGCTGCGGAAATAAAACGAGATTATGATGCGTATTAATAAACAATCAAGAGGTTGTGTAACATTTACATCGAACTACGAGTGTCCTCCGCGCACGTCAACATCCTTCACGGCATTCCAAACACAAATTGTGATGTTTTGTCTGGCGGATCCGTAAGCACGCCGCCCCGCAGCATTGAATATTCAAGTGTCACCCGCGTTTGAAGTATGCAAAAAGCGTTTGAAGTATCTGAAAGGCGTCATTAGAAAAAAAAGCCCATTTGGTTCAATAGATTCCCCTCAGGGCCTGCGGCGCTTCCGAATGCCTGCTTCACGCCCGACTCACAGCCGCTACACGCGCACGTCAGCCAGGGGTTTGGCTCGCCGCTGCTCATTGGCTGTCGATACACGGGCGGGTATATTGTTTTGTTTTTGTTTAGCCTTTTTTTCACCTCACAAAGCTGCGTTTAATTGCTTCCGGAAGCCCCATTTGAAATAATTGAAAGACACAGAGAAACGGCACACTCTGCGTCTCCTCTTCCTCTTCCTCTTCCTCTCCTCTTCCTCTTCCTCTCCTCTCCTCTCCTCTCCTCTCCTCTCCTCTCCTCTCTTCTCTCCTCTCTCCTCTCCTCTCCTCTCCTCTCCTCTCCCCTCCTCTCCTCTCCTCTCCTCTCCTCTCTTCCTCCTCCTCTCTCCTCTCCTCTCCTCTCTCCTCTCCTCTCCTCTCCTCTCCTCTCCTCGGCAGCCCTGTTGCATCAGCCAGCGGCGTGGCAGAACCCCAGCTGTCACTGCGACTTGATATCGTCTCTCTCTTGCTGTCTCTCTGTCTTTCTCTCTCTCTCTCTCATTGTCACTCTCTCTCTCTCTCTCGCTTCGCTCGTCTCGTCCCTCACTTCTATCTCTCCTCTCTCTCTCTATCTCTCTCTTTGTCGCTCTCTCTCTCTCTCTCTCTCTCTCCCTTGCTGTCTGGCTCTCTCGTTCCTAATTACATAACCACGGCTCAAGCCCTCCCTCTCCTCCCCTGCCTTCTGACAACCCTAATCAAATCACACCGCCCCACCTTCCGCGATGAAAACCCCAACCAATCCCCTTCAGCCGCGCAGCGCAGCCCGCCCTCCCCACGACGTCTTCTCTCTAAGTCCTTACCGCTGTTTCTCTCCACGTGTTCTTCACACGCTGTTAATCCCCCGCTTTGAGACAAATGGCTGTGTGCAGCATCGACATGGAGAGCCATGGCTCCTGAGCTGCAGGGTGGAGCTCAGGGGTGGGGGGGGGGGTTGATAAGGCTATCAGGCTTACGTTTGTGCGGTCGAGTATAATGGATTAGTTAAATTTTTTGAAATAGGGTCTCTGCGTCTCTCACTCTCTCTGCATCTTTCTCTCTCTCTCTCTCTCTCTCTCTCTCTCTCTCCTCTGCTCTCTCTCTTCTCTCTCTCTCTCTCTGCTCTCTCTCTCTCTCTCTCTCTTCTCGCGTCCCTCTCTCTCTCTCTCTCTCTCTACTGGCTCGCGTCCTTGCTCCTGTGTATTTCGCTGTTCGTCTCTGTCAGCTGTCTCTCCGTCTGCTCTTTCTTGCTCTCCTTCCCGCTCCTTCGTTTACATTTCTCTCTCGACTCTCTCTCTCTCCTCTCTCTCTCTCTCTCTCTCTATGTCTGTGTCTCTGTTCTCTCGCTCTCTCTCTCTCTCTCTCTCTCTTGTCTCTCGCTCTGGTCTCTGTCTATGTGTTCTCTCTGTCTCTATCGCTCTCTGCTCTCTCTTCACTCTCTCTCTGTCTCTGCTCTCTGTCTCTCTGTCTCTCTGTACGATGTATCGTCTCTCTGTCTCTGTCTCTGTGTCTCTTTCACCCACTCTCTCACTCCCTCCCTCAATCACTCAGCTTGGATGATTTGTATGCGTCGCAGTATGAGACGGTATTGCTCGGCAGTATTAGATGGATATTGGCTCGTTGTCACACTGCCACGAGGTGGACTTATATAACACCGACTCTCCCTCTGTTCCGTTGTGTGGGTCACCGGCGTTTGAGATCCATTCAGTGTGAGACTGGTGTTTACCGTAAAAGGGCTGAGTAGGAGGCAGGTAGGTGTCCTGCCTAGTAGGGCAAGCAGGTTGCAGCATTAGTCGTGCTTTGGTAACATTTTGTGAGACAAATGAAAAAAGATGTCAATGCTCTTTTATTTTTTTTTGTATACAGGTGTGGGTGCAGAATCATATTGCGCATCACTTGGCAAATGCAAATGAATACGGAGACTTAAAAATCGATTATGATCTATGATCTATAAACAATCTATTATGAACTATATCGTTCACTATTATGAACCATGGGGAGGCTGAGAGTGATGTGCATTGGGAACGAAAGAGAAAGAGAGAGATGTGAACTAGTATGATTTGTTTACCTAGAAGGGTAATCATTATTGGTAATATATAACACAACAATGACCAGTACAAATGTCCATACATAATATATGGCCCACTTCTGTTACTTACATTAGCACCAAGTTATCGTGACAGGAAGAAGGCCGGGACAACCCAGTGTTCAAACAGGCGTCCGGCCCTGCCGCTCGGTCTGACCAGCTGTCTCGCCTGCCTGTTGACCTGCTGTCGTTGTCTTGTCTTCAGTGGCCCAGAAGGTGGTGGCCCTGAGGAAAAAGCAGCAGCTGTCCATCGAGCCCCCTGCAAAGTCCCGCCTGCACCAACTCACCCCAGCCCACTCCTCTGTCCCCTCCGCGTCCATCCCTTCAGTCCACATCAACCAGGTAACCCGCGTGACCCTTCAGTGCTAGCCTAGGCTGCTAGCGTTAGCGCTAATTAGCTTAAAAAAAACAGTTGGGCCCAACTTTATTATATCTATATATTTGCATTAAACATTGATGGAAAATTATCATCTATCCTATTAATGGTGTTTATGTTTCATGTACTTTTTTGGGGCACCGCTAATTTAAAAAATGTAAGCATATAAAGACGTAAGTTATATTCTTTTAACACAAGCAATGTAAATCGTCGGTTGGGAAATTGAGCCAGCGTTTTTTTTTTTGTTTTTTTCTGACTTACCCTCCTAACATTGATCTGTTCTTTTCCCCTCCCATCTCTCGATTTCCCTCCCATCTCCCCCGACACATAAATGGTACCTCCATTCCTGCTCCCTCATTATCTCTCCCGTCTTCCGGTCCTTTGTCTCTCTCTCTCCCTCTCTTTCTCCACCTCATACGTCTCCCCCTTTTCGGTTCCTGCTGCTCCCTCTCGCTCTCTCTCCTCTCGCTCTCTCTCTCGCTCTCTCTCTCTCTCTCTCTCTCTCTCTCTCTCTCTCTCTCTCTCTCTCTCTCTCTCTCTCTCCTCTCTCTCTTCTCTCTCTCTCTCCTCTCTCTCTATCCCTCTCTCTCTATCCCTCTCTCTCTCTCTCTCTCTCTCTCTCTCTCTCTCTCTCTTTCTCTCTCTATTGCTCTCTCTATTGCTCTCTCTTTCCCTATCTCATATTCCTCCCCCTTCTGGGACTGTCTCTCTCTATCACTCACTCACTCTCTCTCTATCACTCTCAATCACTCACACACTTACTCTCCCTCCTTCCGTCTCCTCTTCCCCCTTTTGTTTGTTGCTGCCGGTATCTCTCTCTCTCTCTCTCTCTCTCTCTCTCTCTCTCTCTCTCTCTCTCTCTCTCTCTCTCTCTCTCCTTCTCTCTCTCTCTCTCCTCTCTCTCTCTCTCTCTCTCCTCTCTCTCTCTCTCTCTCTCTCTCTCTCTCTCTCTCACTCTCCTTCTCTCTTTCCCTCTTTCTCTCCCCCCTTCCTCCCCCTCTCTCTCCCCCCTCTTCCTCCCTTTCTCATTCCCTCTCTCCCTCCACCACCTCCCCCTTTCCTCTCCCTTTCTCTCCCTCCTCCCTCTCTCCTCTCCCCTCCCTCTCCCTGTCATCCTCCCCCTCCCTCCCTCCTCCCTCCCTCCCTCCCACCCATCCCCTTCTCTCTCCCACCCCATCCCCCTCTCCCTCCCCCACCCAGGCGGCCAACGGCGGGGGGGCCTTCGGCGACTATTCCTCCTCGGTGCCCTCCACCCCCAGCATCAGCCAGCGGGAGATGCGCATCGAGACCATCGCCGCCTCCAACACGCCCACGCCCGTCCGCAAGCAGTCCAAGCGCCGCTCCAACATATTCACAGTAAGTATGCGCCAGCTGATGCAGAGCAACACCCACTCGCACTACTGAAGGGAGGGAGGGAGGGAGGAGGGAGGGAGGGAGGGAGGGTGGGGGTGTGCGCTGCAGAGATCACGTTGCCCACCAGAGGGAGACAGAGAGGCCCGTCCCCCGGAAATCCAAAGCCCGCCTCCCTCTCCCTCTCCCTCTCTCCCCACTACTCCCCGCCCCCCCCCCTTGTCCCAGCACCTGAAGGCAGGAGCACTGCGCTGGGGACCCCGAGACTTAATGGGGGAACGGAGTGTTTAAGAACGTAAAGAATATAAACAAATAGATTAAAAAATGAGGCGACGAAAACGCTGCGTGAAAGCAAAGAAACACATTTTCCTTTCTATCCCTCTTCTTTCTCCCTTTATTCCTCTCTTTATCCATCTTTAATTCTCTCTTTATCCATCTTTAATTCTCTCTTTATTTATCTTTAATTCTCTCTCTCTCTCTCTCTCTCTCTCTCTCTCTCTCTCTCTCTCTCTCTCTCTCTCTCTCTCTCTCTCTCTCTCTCTCTCTCTCTCTCTCTCTCTCTCTCTCTCTCTCTCTCTCTCTCTCTCTCTCTCTCTCTCTCTCTCTCTCTCTCTCTCTCTCTCTCTCTCTCTCCCCCTCCCCCCCCTCTCTCTCTCTCTCTCTCTCTCCCCCTCCTCCCTCCCTCTCTCCCTCTCTCTCTCTCTCTCTCTCTCTCTCTCTCTCTCTCTCTCTCTCTCTCTCTCTCTCTCTCTCTCTCTCTCTCTCTCTCTCTCTCTCTCTCTCTCTTCTCTCTCTCTCTCCCCCGGTCTGTGTCTCTCTGTCGTTTGACCAACGGTGCCTCT
>OLKM01001425.1:30912-50817 GCA_900291075.1 Melanogrammus aeglefinus | reverse complement strand
TCTCTCTCTCTCTCTCTCTCTCTCTCTCTCTGATAAAAGCAAACACCAACTCTTAGCACTGTGGGGGCAAAACGTGACCCCTGTTCTATTTTCTCCCCTAAACGTCCGAGAGGTAAACCAAGCGCACCTCTTCAGAGACCCCACCTCTCTCTACAAACCTGGACCCTCGGCTCTGTCTAAATCTTTGCCCCCCCCCTCCACCCCCCCCTCCCCCCCCCCTTCTTATTCCTTACTAGATCCTTTCTTTGCAGTAACACCCACTTTTGGGGGGGGGGGGGGGGGGGTTCCCACTTTTGATAGGTTTCCCACTATGAAACCTATCACCCCTCCAGTCCGCCGGGCCTACTACTAACGCATGGCCACACCTTCCCCTCCTCCCTATCCCCCCAAACCCAGTGCCGACCCCGCCCCATTTTGTCTGCTAACCCCCCAAACCCACCCTCACCCCCACCCTCACCCTCACCCTCCTCCTCTTCTGCTGCCAAGCATCCTAATTGGCCCTCGATACAACGACACCAGCGCCAAGACCTGCACCCCCCTCGCCCCCCGCCTCCACAATGGTGTCATGTACTTTATAGCCCCACCCCCCCCCCCCCCTAACCCCCCAGACCCTCCACTCTGAGCCCTCTCCTGTGTCAGCCCTGAGCTCTTACCTGGATGGTGTTTTCCCTGCACTAACATGCACTCTGCCTTCCTCAGCTGTCCTATAAGCCTGCCCTTGTGTTTTTGTTTTGTTGTGTTCTACCCGTAGCCTCTCCCCCGTTCCCTCTCCTCCTCCACCGTTACTGCCCCCTGGCCTGCCTTCTCTGCTTAGGACCGCCCTCCCCCTCTCTCCCCTCCCCCTCCACTCCCCCTCCTCCACTTCCCCTTCTCGCCCCGCTCTCCTTCCTCCTCTCTTCTCTCTCTCTCTCTGTCTCTTTCGGTCTGCTACCACGACCTCCTCGCTATGGTACCCTCTCTCCTCCCTGCCTTTCTCTCTCTCCTCTCTCTCTCTCTCTCTCTCTCTCTCTCTCTCTCCTCTCTCTCTCTCCCTCTCTCTCTCCCTCTCTCTCCCTCTATCTCTCTCTCTCTTCTCTCTCTCTCTCTCTCTCTCTCTCTCTCCCTCTCCCTCTCTCTCTCTCTCTCTCTCTCTCTCTCTCTCTCTATCTCCCCCTCTCCCTCCCTCTCCATCCTCCCCCCCCCGCCCCCCTCACCCGGGCGGAGAGGGGAGGCCCCGCCCCCGGGCGGCGGCGGCGTCCAAGAGCAGTGCAGGCTTTGTGCGGTGTGTGTTGTGTGTGCGTATGTATGTGCTCTATAGCTTCCCCCCTTGTTCTTTCCCTCCTCCTCCACCTCCTCCTCCTCCTCCTCCTCCACCCCCCACTACCCCCCCCCCCCACCCTCCCTCCCCTCCCGCTAGGTAGTGACTAACCATGTCCACCAGAGACACGAGCCCCACCTCCCCGTGCGCGTCGTCATGGAGATGCCGAAGCACGCCACCTACCCGGTGTGGGTACCGGACTGGCAGGCCGAGCGGGAGTTTCAGCTCATGACCTTCTGAGGAGCGACGCGGGGGAGGGACGGGAGGGTGGGACGGGGGTTCGGGTGGGGGGGACGGGAGGGAAGGAAGGGAGGGAGGGGGTAGGACCGGCGGGGGGGGTGGGTGCGGGGCTGGGGCGGAGGAGATAGCCGAAGGGTGGGGGTCGGGGGTTTGATGGAGAGGGGGGATGGGGTGGGGAGAGGAGGGGTGATGATGGGCGAGGGACAGGGGGAGGGGAGGGACACTTTCCACACTGACACTTGGAAGATCCCGGGATTGCAACGTTGACACGCAATGATGAGTTTCTTTTTTTTTGGGGGTGGGGGGGGAGAAAGAGGAGCACTTTTAGGTATGGGGGGGGGGGGGTGAAGTGGATAAAATGGTTAATCAACAGAAGCAATTAATTAGAGGCCACCCCTTGCCTGGCTTTTCTTTTTGTGAACAAAAAAAAACAAACCCTTACTATAAAAATAGATGTTCTCGTAAAGCCGGTCACCAATAACTGGCAGGTCACCACACAAAAAAGTCAAACCCGCCATAACTTCTGCCCACTCTCTCGGTATGTCAGTGTTGTTTTGGAGAGTTTCTGGACAGATTCTTATCGAAGGAACATATGCCTTAATGTCATCAGACACAAATTGAACGACTACTTCATCAGTGCTAATATCAAATCCACTTAAATCATCGCATACAAGGATGTTTCATTGTATACTGTAGTTGGCACAAAAAACGAATTCTCTTTTTTCTTTTTGTTGACAGTTAAGTACGTAGTGTAAACTATTTTCATAAAAAAAGTTGTTGGGGACGTGAAATTGAAAAAAAGATATACTGTCGATCACAGCAGTTCATAATAGTTCCCCGATTTGTTTGTTCTGTTAAAAGATGTAAAGTCCTGATTATGAACGGACTCCTTATTTTGAAACTTTTAGTCTTCATTAATACAAATAGAATTATCAGTTACATTTGAAAACCATTAGGTCATCCTGTATATTAATAACTCATATGTTTCGGAATTTTTTTTTTATGATTCAGTATCATTAAAATAAAAGCATATGAAGTTTTATTTAGATGGTTAGTTTCTCCGGCTTTTTCACCCGCACCATTTCAGTCCACCAGGCACGGTCATCGCAAGCCAACTTTCCATAACTCCTTCTGGCCACTAGGTGTCAGAGTAGTATACATAATCTTTCTTAGTGCTTCCATGGTCAAGTTACCATAGCGGTTTTGGCATCAGTCTAGGGTTTCTTGGGGTCTTCAGGCTGTCTTGTGCGTCTTGTCTGTCCGTTCGTTTTGTGTTGAAAAGCACAAAAATCGACAAGCAGTTTGCCATATTTTTAAGAAGTTCTAGCTCTCCTCCCACATTCTCATAATTTTGGAAAACCATTTATAATTGTTTGCTGTTTTGGTATTTTTATAGATCCATTGCACACATTCCATTGATCACGCCATTTCTTTCATTTCTTTCCTAAGTAACAAACAAACGAAAAACAAATAAAGTGCGATAAAGCAACCAAAAAATATATATACTTTCCCATCGTTTTCAACCTTCTCAGATTTGTGCTTCTGTTTCCAACCTATCTTCAACAAAAAGGGCTTTCCAACTCCTTCCGATTAGAACAGCATGACGCGTAGAAGATAAATAGTCCCCCAGCTTTGCCAAAATCCAATAGAGGAGGAGGAGGAGTTTATTGATTTACTTGAGTGGACTTAGAGTGCGTTGCTGCTTGACCGGTAGTGCTTCATTTGCATTCTGGGTAATGTATTCAAGAAGTTGCACTATACGGACACCCATACGACTTGTGTTTTCTAGCGGTCTGACGGTTGGGTCAGTGCTCAAGCTGTTTACATGCTCGACATAGACTGTGGAAACGAGCACGACAGAGTGAGGCAGACTGTGTTAGGTTCACTACTGGAAATGCCCCCTCAACAACACCCACCCCAACCCCAACCATTTCAGACACGCCATTCAGTTGGTGTGTACAGTCAAGTCACTCTTGGAACTGTTTCCCACCCCATCCAAAGGACACGCACACATAAACACACGCACGCGCGCGCACACACACACACACACACACACACACACACACACACACACACACACACACACACACACACACACACACACACACACACACACACACACACACACACACACACACACACACACACACACACACACACACACACACACACACCTTTACATGACATCACACTGCCTTTTGCCGTAAAATGAGGACTCGTGGACTACTGTTGCCAAGTACACTCCGATTGATCCTTTGTGTTGATTTCTTTGTTTGAATTATCTTACACGTTTTAATCGCGTTTTGTTTCGTTACATTTTTCAGAATAGCAGGTTTCTTGAACGGGATGGATAATGTGATAAAAATATAAAATATATATATATATATATATATATATATAAATATGTGCAATTTAAAGAATTATGGTATATTGAGGATTATCTGGGGTAGTTTTATGAAGGCCTTCATAAACATTAGCTTAGCATTGAGGGAGAGGAGGAAATATAGCCAGGATACATTGAGAGTGATGAATGTTAATCCTGGGCTGCACCGACTTGTATGAATGTAGTTAAGTTATTATTTATTTTTATTTGAAGCTTTTCTATTTATTTTTATTCGACCGCATTCAACACAATCATTATTTATGTATTTATTTATCTACTTAAGGTTTTCTTTTATATGTTTCATTTTAGGTTTGGTGCACAGATTATGAAGTGTGGGATAATCGCTTTTTTTTTTTTTTTTTTTACCATGAGTGAATCGAGAAAATATAGACTGCTGTATATCTTGTATTGTATTTTATTTACAATGGTACTCTATTAAAAAGTATATCACACACATATAAAAAAAAGTATATGAAATAATGCCTTTATTGTCCATCCTATATTTTGTGGGAACTGCAATGTTTGGCTAAATCTGTTGAATATTTGAAAGTGAATCTGTGACTTGCTTTGTATGGTGTCTGTATAGAAGCTTAATAAAATTCATCATAAAAAAATAAAAGGTTGTATAAAAATATAAACCAGAGTGGGTTTACTTGACCTCAGACTCTACCTCTCTCCATTGGTGATTGGACATTGATCATGATCTGAATGAGGCCATCACCTTCCATGTCTGTCTATACCGGTCCATCTATCTTTCTGTGTTGGGGGGTATTTTGTTTTGTCATTTAAAAGTCTTCATGATTAACCTTCTCTCCTCAGCCTTAACAAGAACCCCGTTTTTTTCCCATTCCTAATCTGTTGAAACTGCAATTGTAACCCTAACATTTGAAACAGTTTAACCTTATTATGTCTCCTGGGGAATTAAAATGAACATTTCTCCCATGTAGGTTTACAGCAGGACGGATGAAGACAAACGATTCCTGCTGTGCTAACTAACTCTAACCTTTATTGTGAAATAACTTTTGCTTTTTCCTTCCCTAACTTGTGTTTTTTTTCCTTATGACCAATGACCTTACTGTGATACTCAACTCATGTCCAAATGTCTATGCAAAAATGGGTCCCCATAGCTGATGCTATGCGGGCCCCAAGCAGGTGGTATTCAGTACCAATAATGTCCACTAGGGGGCTCTGTTGGCCACTGAAACGGACACGGATATCCCACTGGGTGTCAGGAAAGAGTCATGACTCGATGCGTTCTCGTCTTTGGTCTCTTCTGTGTTGAGATGTTCCTTCGGTGTTCAGTCTTGTTCATGTTTTACTCTTTCTTATTGCACGTCGGTGTCACCGCTGTTTGTTACCGCTGGTCTGCTTGTCTGTTGATTATTTCAAGCTTCTTTTTGAAACTTTTATTTTGCAATGTCGGGTCCTCGCGTCAATACCCGCGCGCACACACACACACACACACACACACACACACACACACACACACACACACACAAACACACACACACACACACATACCACACACACACACACACACACACACAACACAACACACACACACACACAAGACACACACACACACACACACAACACACACACACACACACACACACACACACACACACACACACACACACACACACACACACACACACACACACACACACACACACAAAGAAGCACACACTACACGTTGCTATTGTTCATGCATCGAGTTACTAACTGTCTCTCTTGTTTCCTTGCAGTCACGGAAAGCCAGTGAACAGGCAAAGAGCGTTGACAGTAAAACTGACAGCATAGGCAGTGGGAGGGCCATCCCCATCAAGCAGGTGAGCACAGCTCTTTTCAACCGTCTCTTCCTTACCCGACTGTTCTTTGTCTTTCTCTGACGTAAGTATGTCAGGTTTTCGGCGGCTCAACCCTTGTCTTGTTAATGTTCAATTCCTCATAACACCCGTGTCGACCAACACCTGTGGCATGTTTGGTTGACTGACATATTTCTGGTGCCGTTGAGCCAGGCAGGCACTGCAGGGCCTGTAGTAGGGCAGGGTAGACACTGCTACTTCTGAGTTTGAGCAATCTCAATAAGCTGACGAATATTAATTATGGTTCTTATAATGTGTCCAAAATAATACCCACATAGTTTAGTGAACGGCCTCTGGTAGTAATTATTCAGGAGAAAATGTATTGTCGTACTCTCACCACAAGAGGGCGACATGTTACCGTCTATTTTTGGAAAATAAATTCTGGCGCCAGATCTACGTAGACACACGCTGCAGCCGCAACAGATCTTGTGCCTTCAATATTCTTCGGAAATCAATCTCCTTAATGACATATTCACCTTTAAAATTTAATCCAGTTAAATAACACTGAATGCCGTCCCTCTGGAAATATATGACTGCCGAGGTTTTTGAGACGAGCATAGCATGTTTTCATAAAACTTTATTTAGCGATTTTAATCCATTAACACAAACATGTATAATTTGTTTCCGACGATCTTTGCATTAAAGTGTCCATTTTTCGGGGTTATTGTTTTATGTTCCTGAAATACTATGTGTCCCATTTAATACAAGGCCTGTTTAAATGTAAAACATAGCCTAATATGTTACATAAATACTCCTTTGTTGAAGGTCAACGTTTTCCCTCTTTAAGTATTATTTTATTTCTAAATTAAATATTTCTCTCATATTTATCCTCCCTATGGCTACTCTCCATTTCAAGCGGGTAGAATATTGTTAGCCTGACCATGCAGTGAATCCAGTATTATAACTATGGGCCATTTTGCAAAGGGTCTGACCGTTATCAAAAGAGAGGTAATTGACATTGATTACTATTCACTCGTGATTATGTGAGGGCTTTTCAAAATGGATCAACCTCTCCACATAAAGTCTGCAAATCATAGGACTGGTTGGAAATGATGCCCTTTTTTCTGGAGATGTTAAACCGTGTCGTCTCCTTCCCTGTTTTGAGTTAAACCGCAGAGGCTTCACCATGCAAATTAATAGTACAAGGAATTTAAGCATCTTCAATCACCCAGCAGAGAAAACAAATTGATGTATTATCTATTTTCTGTGTAATGATGTATTAATGTATGAATTCATTTATATACGGTATTAATGTCTTTATGGGCGGCTGCCTTCCTGTCCTCTTTCGGTCGTTGTTGATGACATTAGGAGCGTAACATTTTCGACCTCCAATGGGTTTTTTTTCCAAACACAAACGATTTAAATCCAGTGATAAAATGGCCGTCAACGTCATTCCCAAGTGACAGGCGCAACGGACGTAAACTTATCGTCGCAAAATAGCATTAACTTCATAAATACACTTCAATAAAAATGTAATACCTATTAAAAAAAAAAAAGATACAAGTAGGCCTACACATGCATAAACTAAAGTGGATTTTGCACAAAAGATGCATATCGCCCCATCAGTTCATTAGCATTAGCATTCACCCCGCTCCTCATTGAATAAACAAACCCCCTCCGCGCTCGGTGATACCTTGTTTAAAGTTTGGAGGTGTGTAGCATCGCGCTACAGACGGGGCTACAGGTGGGCCAGCGCTCACGGCAACGAAAACATGGGGGTTCAAAGGTTGCCTCTAAACACCTCTTTACAGTAAACACTTCCATTTCAGCAGTTCATCAGATTACACAGGGAGGGTCTTCTTTAAACCAGGGGGGTGGGCCTCAGGGGGCTCTGGTGTGGGGGTTGGGGGAGTGGGGGGGGGGGGGGGGGTATCATAGCAACTTTTGACAATGAGGTAAGGCCAACAACCGTTCCCCTCTTTTAAGGGTGTTCTTGCTGTTGGGGGGGGGGGGGGGGGGGGTAGGGGTAGGGGGAGGACAGTACGGCCAGTCAAATGCACAATCAGGGAGATCAAAGTGTGAATGTGAATTTAATTACCACCCTGAAGACCCCCACTCCCCAGCCTATTAGGGCAAATTACACATTGTAACCACCCTCCCCCCCCCCCCCCCCTTACACCTCCCCTCCGCCTCCTCCCCAAACACACACACACACACCACACACACACACACACACACACACACACACACACACACACACACACACACACACACACACACACCCCTCCGCCGGCCTCCACTGGTCTGTAAAGTAAACCGGGGCAACAATGCTCTCGACTGAGGAGCTGTCGATCCCCCACCACCACCTCCACCACCACCTCCACCACCACCTCCACCACCACCTCCACCACACCTCCACCGTCGCCCCCCTTTCTTCACCCCCCTCCCTAAACTGTCACAAAGGAGTGGACCTATCACTCAGCCGCGATGGCAGGAGTTAGCCCTGGTGCTAGCGTAGCGACAATGGCCGCCCCGTGGCCCCTATCTGCCGTCTCTCCGTGTGGAGATGTGACGATTGGCCCCCAGACGGAGCCGTCGCCGGGAGTCAGGGGGCCACGGCGGCTTGCGTCAAAGGGGCCCCAAATGGCGCTCGCTCTGCAGTGTGTGTGTGTGTGCGTGTGTGCGTGCGTGAGTCTGTGTCTGTGTGTGAGTTTCTGTGTGTGTGTGTGTGTGTGTCTTGGCGAGTGGGTTTGTGTTACTGCTTAGTAAGGGAACTAATGCGAGTAGGCTCTGCATAATATTTTGTATTTTTTATTGTTGTTTTTTTACCCCAATAATTATCATGGGAACACCCTCCTATTAATATAGCAATTAAAAAAGTGAGCAAATTGCTACTCAATTACAGAGTGCTTTTTTTCTTTGCGTTCTTTAAATTACACTTTTTTGCTCCACCAGTGTATTGCAGAGCTAATAAGGTGACATTGTGTTTAAATGATTAAAAAATTAATGAGCCCATCGGTAGATCACGACAAAAAAAAACTAGAATACTTATTGATCTTTGAAGCCCGTAAACTCAAAATGTACCGCAGACAAATACATACTGATTATGTGTATAGATTTATGTATAATTCAATAAGGCCACGAGATGAGCCACGCGTTTGGTTGTAAAACATGCATTATGCTGTAGCCAGGGGCCTGCTTACCGGATCATTTACTTTGTATGATTACAAAGCCATTAAAAGGGCTTCTCTTCTGTTTTTATTGGCAGAATGGGAATTTCAGGAACGCTGAGGAATAAAGGAAAATGGGAAACATAATTTTTCTAATTCACATAAATAAATATCACTGTGTGAACCACGACACTCAAGGAATCGTCTTAATTAATATTTTAATGTAAATACGTTGTTTTTAAAATAACGTTTGCATTGGTAGGAATCCTTCAGAAGTTAGCCACGCTATTTAGCTAATAACTCATGCGTTATTACATTTCTGGCTCGTGCCTTTAGAACAAATCCTTCATCGTCGTACAGATAATGTAGATACTTAGGCCCAATCCCATTTCTACCCCTTACCCCCTTCCCCTCACCCCTTCAAAACAAGGGGGAGGGGTAAGGGGAAGGGGTAAGGGGTAGAAATGGGATTGGGCCTTAGTATCAGGTAGCATTAGCTTGTTGATCACATCACCAGCTTCAGTGCATTCCCTCTTGAAGTGGGCCGCTATGAATAACCGGCTCTGATCAGAGTTTAGCTTTGTTGTGGGGGGGGGGGGGCTTTGGACGCAAGCCTCCACTTTAGGCCCCAGCATGGGCCCCCCGGGCCGGGGCCCCCCACCCCAGATCAAGCACGGCTAGGATTAGGCTGATTGTCGGCTAACAGCCTGGTGCCCAGGTCGGCGGGTCAGCCCTCCCTGATGTGTTAATCAGGGAGCCTGCATACCCCTGCAGGACGGGCCAGGCTAGCAAAACAGGCCCCTGCCCCACCCCTCCAAACACACGGCGACACACACACACACACACACACAGAGACACACACACGCATACACCCACACGGACACACACACAAACACACACAAACAGAGACACACACACACATACACCCACGCGGACACACACACAGGCAAGGCTACCTAAACAGGCCCATGCCCCACCTCTCAACACACACACGAGACACACACACACAAACAGAGACACACAGACATGGACACACACACACACACACACACACACACACACACACACACACACACACACACACACACACACACACACACACACACCACACACACACACACACACACACACACACACACACACACACACACACACACACACACACAGACCTGGCTGAAAAAGCACAAATGCCCACCCACCCCCCCCCCCCCCACCACATCCACCCCCTCCTCTAATCCCCTAATTAAGCAGGTCCCTCCTCACTGCTTAACCCCAGAGAGGCTTCCAGTCCGGGCCCTCAGTGGTTGGGTCACCTCCAGCAGAGGAACCTCATTGTTTACCGCTGGATTTGCTCAACAGATAAGGGAGAGTGGGTGGGGGGTTGGGCCCATTTGAGGCCCTAAAAAAAGGGAAGAGAAGGGGGGGGGGGGGGGCGGTGAAGATAAAGTGGCATAGAAAAGAGGGGTCGAGTGAGCTTTGAAGAGGAGGGGATCACAGCCACTAATCCTGAGTTCTGAGAGGTCTTCCAGAGTTCGGCGTGTTCGGGGTCTTGAATGCCTCGGTGGGGCGGGCGGCGGGGGGGGGGCTGGAGGGGAGGTGGGGGGGCGATGTCTTGGGGTCCCGGGCGAATCGGATTAACTTTTATTGTTGAATGGATGGAACAAAGAAGCCTGACTCGCTGTTAAGGGATCAAGTGCTGACAGCGTACAGGCCTCGATAGTCCTGTATCGCTAGGCCGCAGTGCAGAGGGTTAAGGCTTGCTTATGGTTGGACGTCGAGGCAACGCAAGGGGTTTTCCGGGACCCACTACGTCTTTGCGTACCCTCCTTGCGTCCACCGCAAGGGCGTGACGTGCGCCTCCCAAAAAAATGTTCAATTGTCGAGGCGACACAGCGAGGGCTGTGATTGGTCCGCCCACTAAAACCTGACACAAAGCTAAAAACAGGTTAGCGACTGCTTCGAAGCGTCTGCGTGGTCATTGCGTTGCGTCGACGTGGAACCATAACTGACTCATACATAGAGTGGGATCATTGGAACAACTTAGAAACCTTCCTCCCACCCTTATTGTATGTTGTATGTCCCGGCACTTAATGTACGCACTTATTGTATGTTGTACTTCCTAAAAATAGTAATTAGCATCATGTAGCATCTTATTCTAGCTATCATTGTTGTATATGGGTTAACCTAACAACTGTTGGTGTTTGGCACGGTGTTTGTGATATATTGTTGTTTCTCTTTCTTCTGACAAATGTACTTTTTGTAAGTCACTTTGCATAAAAGCGTCTGCTAAATGTAAAGATAAATGTTATAAGTGTGGGACGTTTTCCCAAAATGGTGTTTTTGGCATTTGAAAACGTTCACACCTAATCAATGTATATCGACAAGCAGCCGCAAAAACTAAATAAAGTGTGTTTGTCAGGCGGTGTTGTCCTGTGAAACGAGACCGCAGCCTCAAAAACAAAATATAATAAAATCGTTTTTATCTTGTTGTCTTCTTGTTTCCTTCCAGGGGATTCTTCTGAAGCGAAGTGGAAAATCCCTGAACAAGGAGTGGAAGAAGAAGTACGTCACACTGTGTGATAACGGACTCCTCACTTACCACCCCAGTTTACATGTAAGGCCCCCACTGCCTCTCTCTCTCTCTCTCTCTCTCTCTCTCTCTCTCTCTCTCTCTCTCTCTTCCTCTTCTCTCTCTCTCTCTCTCTCTCTCTCTCTCTCTCTCTCTCTCTCTCTCTCTCTCTCTCTCTCTCTAATGACCGTCTGATGTCTCTCTCCCTCTCTCTCCCTGTAATGACCCTCTGATCTCTCTCTCTCTCTCTCTCTCTCTCTCTCTCTCTCTCTCTCTCTCTCTCTCTCTCTCTCTCTCTCTCTCTCTCTAATCTCTCCCTCTGTCTCTCTCTCGCTCTCTCTCTCCTCTCTCTCTCTCTCTCTCTCTCTCTCTCTCTCTCTCTCTCTCTCTCTCTCTCTCTCTCTCTCTCTCTCTCTCTCTCTCTGTCCTCTGCTCTCTCTCTCTCCTCCTCGCTCCCTCTCTCTCTCTCTCTCTCTCTCTCTCTCTCTCTCTCTCTCCCTCTCTCTCTCTGTAATGACCCTCTGATGTCTCTCTCTCGCTCTCGCTCCCTCTCTCTCTCTCTCTCGTCTCTCTCTCTCTCTCTCTCTCTCTCTCTCTCTCTCTCTCTCTCTCTCTCTCTCTCTCTCTCTCTCTCTCTCTCTCTCCCTGTAATGACCCTCTGATGTCTCTCTCTGCTTGGCGCCTCTCTGCTCCTGCTACTCGCTCTCTAAAACTATATGCAGTACCCAGAGTTCACAAGCCTGCCACACAAGAAATAAATAAGAAATAACAAATAAATAAACACGCGTTGTTGGTCGCGTTCAACTTAAAGCGTCTTACAACACCGGGAGCGCCTCCGTTTCATCTCGGCGTTCATGTCCCCGGTGGCATTCAAGGCCCTCACCTATAACGGCGTTTACGCCCTGCCCTAAAGCGCTAGAGCTGGACACAACCGCTACACGCACCGTTATTCTCAACCGATAAAATACCTTTTTACCGTCGCACTAATAGACCCGCTAGCTAACCTCGCGGCGGCGTCGGGGGTGCTATGAAATTAAAAGGACGGCCGCGTACGGTGGCCATAAGTGGTCATTTCCTCCTCGCTCCTCCCCCTCCTTTGGCCCGGACCGCTGGCCTCTTAATGGAGACGTGGTAGCACTGGCGTGTGCCCGCCGCCGCCACCACCGCCGCCGCCACCACCGCTAACGCCCCGCCGCCGCGGCGCTGCCTTGTATTTATAATGGCTCTCCCTGCGTGGCAGCCGAGCCTGTCCAGCCTCCCACATCCGTCTCTGTCAGAGTCCCGCTGGGCCGCTAATACCTCTTAAACACTCCACTGGCTGGCTCCCCGACAGCTCCTCTGAGACACACACACACACACAGGCACACATTTGCACATAGACACCCACACTGACACACGTACAAACATAGACAACAGACACACACATAGACACAAACGCGCGCTGACTAACACACACATAGACGCAGACGCACACGCACACACACGCACACACGCACACACACACATACACATGTACACAGACACACACACAAGACCACACCCAGGCCTGTGTTCTCTTGGCACCATCTTTGCTTGTTTTTATTTTCTATTTCACGTAAGGTCTCTATTCGATCTACTTCTATAATTCCCCCTCTTCGACGGAGCTGTCGTCTTGTGTTTCCCCCCCAACAACACTCGTTCCTGGTGTCGTGCGATAGGTGTTTAGTTTGCGTGTCAAATCCATACCGCGTGTTGGGGTGCGACGCATACATAAAGCCATCACAGCTACATTAACCTAATTTACTTTAGTTCTTTTTTCCGAACACCAGACTCCTAATTGAGCCCGGCTTGTCTATATATATATTTATATTCCTGGACGGTCCTGACCGTGCGCTTCATGTCCGCGTATTGACTACGTGTTAGCGGGTTTAATTTAGCGGTGGTTATTAGCAGTGCAGCGTAGCGCTGCGCGTGATGGATGTAATTGAGTGAGCGGGGGCCGTCTCTCCATCGTTACGGCTAATCCAGGTCACCGGAGCCGGCCTGTGAAGTGCTGGGTGTCTGCGTGCGTTGACTTACTGCCAGTGGATAGTTTGGGGGGGGGGGGAGGGAGAGAGAGAGAGGGTGGATAAAGTAGCAGAGACGGAGACATTAGCCCATCGTAACAGCAGATAGTCACCGGACCCATTCTGAGCAGCAGAGCAGAGGAAGAGTTGGCGAATCAAGGGAGGAGAGAGAGAGATGGAGAGCGGGGGGGGGAGGGGGAGGAACGGGGGACAGGGGGGGCGGGGGGGGAGAAAGGAATAGGGGAACCTTTAATTTCGCAGTCAGCCAAGCCATCCACACAATCACCTTCTGTTAATTCTATCTGCTACATCAATTAAATTGTTTGTAGAAACTAATTGAATGTGGCTTAATCACACATCTTAATAGCTTTGCACGCTTCGATCTGGCTGTTAATTCCCGCAATAAAATGAAATGAGAGTGCTCACTGGGTAATTAGCGCGGCGGCTTGGGGAAGAAATGAGTGCTTTATGACACAGTAATAAAGCGCCGGAACTGGTGGGGGGGGGGTACTGGGGGGGGGGGGGGGGGGGGCGGGGAGGGTGGGGCTTGTGCAGAAGGGAGGGGTTGGGGGGTGGGTTGGGTAGTAGAGGCCCGAGTGTACCTCTGATTTGGGCCCTGTTTTTCAGTGTTGTTTATTTTTCTGCCGAGCTCTACCGTGATTCTCTCCGAGGCGTCTCCGCGTCTGGAAGGCAAGCAAATTAGCGGGTCGGATTGAACGAGAGTTGTAATGTGTGCGCTCGTTAAGGAGAGCTCTCCGTCGTTCGGTGTGAGCGCATGTCGCGGGAGGCGGGAGGCACGCTCGCGGTCCAGTCTGAACAAAAGCGGATTAAATTCAGACACTGTTTTTTATTGATTCGTTATGTTTTTCTAAATGACCCGATTCTTGTAAGATCTTTGTCGTTGATATCACAAAACAATAACAAGGCGGTTTGTCCAAGATGGCGGCCGTTCTCCGCTGTAATGGATAACGGCCGCCATCTTGGATCGACCCAAGATGGCCATCAAGGCAGAGGTGAGAGCCCTCTTGGATCGACCCAAGAATGGCCGAAGACGACCCCCGGTCTTCTTCAGGGGCGCTCAACGTAATTCGCTTCACCTTCCGTCTCGTTCCCATCCAGGACTACATGCAGAACGTCCACGGCAAAGAGATCGACCTGCTGAGGACCACGGTGAAGGTCCCGGGCAAACGGCCCCCCAGGGCTGTGGCCACCGTGGCCCCCACCGCCAGTCCCAAGACCAACGGCCTGACCAAGGACCGCAGCACCCTGCAGCTTGGCCTGGGCGCCACAGGTGAGGGTCCTACCTCCACCCCAGGTTACCTGCTGGGGGGTTTTTTCATTGTGGATGTCTCGTCTGCAGCAATGGTCCTCCAGTGTGGGCACACGTAACCCTATGGGTACCGTTAAGTACTGCAGGGAGGGGTCGTAAGAATTGTTAAAAAAATAATACAAAATAAATACTCCAAAAAATCAAAAACCTGTTCACGCTGAACAACTTTCAATTCCGAAAGCTAGACAATATAATTTTCTTTAAATTGTGATGTGAGAGTGGTTGAAAGTGTGAATCGGTAAACAAGGAGAAAGGAGAATCCGTGAGAAAGAAAGCGCATCCGGAAACACCAAAAATGGCGTTGGTCTCAGGAGGAATATATTAGAACGGGATTCACTTCTAGATGTTCTGACCCTCCGAGGGGGTTGTGCTTCTTTTGAGGGGAGAAATGAGCAGTTGCGTGAAGCACAGGCCCATGTTTCTCACTAAACTGTGAGTATTTGCACCCTTTTAATGTTCATGTTAGCACTGCCACATAGAACGCACCGACATTATTTATGTTCATTTTATTATTATTTTTCTCCCCAAAATGTTTTGTGCCGGTGAAGGGGCTGAAGAAATATCTTAGAGGGGTACGCTAGAAGAAAAAGTTTGAGAACCACTGATCTACAGCATTCAGGATATTCCATTAGCCATATATAATTGGTTTAATGATGATTATTGTCATAATTATTATTATTATTGTTGTAATTAATTAAGACAGTTGAAGACGATTAGGCGAAAGCGGGCAGATTATTTAATGGCAACACCTTTACATCGCTGTTTTGATTTTACACAGCCTCGCTTTGTGATCAATCATACAAATGGGACCCGTAAGATCAATTTACGGCTTATACTCCATTAATGCAAATTAGCTTTGACATTGCATCAACAGTTACTTGATGAGCGCTTATGAGAAATCTATTAGTTTCTGAAACGGCTTAACAGGGAATTTAAAAAATAACCTCGCTATTTGAAGAGGAATGCCAATCCGAAATGTGTAAGAGAGAGATAGAGAGAGAGAGGGAGAGGGGGGGAGAGAGAGGGAGAGAGAGAGAGAGAGAGAGAGAGAGAGAGAGAGAGAGAGAGAGAGAGAGAGAGAGAGAGAGAGAGAGAGAGAGAGAGAGAGAGAGAGAGAGAGAGAGAGAGAGAGAGAGAGAGAGAGAGAGAGAGAGAGAGAGAGAGAGTCCGGTCAAGCTCAAAGAGAGCGAGAGGTGTGATTGGACATAGGGGTTGAAGTTTAAGAGTAATTATTAGCCATTAGCCAAGCGTTGCCCAGAAGGGAGGCGGGTCATGGAGAGAGGGGTTTTCCATCACTCCAGCCAAAGGTAATCGGCCGAGGGCCGGGCGGGGCCCCCCAGAACCAGAAGGCCTGGGGACCGCTGACGCGCGGGGTCCCCACTGCACCGGGATTGGCCACCAAGGGGCGACCTGGCAGACCCTTAGCCATGGCTCGCTGGCTTCATCAGTCAAACATAGGGACGGTGGGGAAGACAGGGCTGTACGGAGCAAAGGACGTTGGGTTGAGGTGGGTGTCCTTGCCTTACAAACAATTAACATTGACTGGGGGGGGGGGGAGGCTGACACCGTCAGGGGAGACGGCATCACCGGACGGAGAGAAGAAACTGGGTCAGAGCACGGCTCCTGGTTTGTTTCTTCATCTCGCCGGGTTTAGTTTTGTTGTTCCCGTTCTTCTGTCTTCCGCAGAGAGGATGCGCTCTTGTTTTGAAACGACAGCGTTTGTGAGCGTCGTCGTCCGTCCCCCGCAAACGCCGCCGCCACCTCGAGATATCTTTTATCTTTTCTCGGTTGTTTTGCGCGCTGAGGTAGACAATGCGAGGGAGATTTGCGTTAATCTCCACTTAGGTGGGGGAAAAGAAAGGTTACAAATCACATCAGGTCTGTCTCCAGGGTGGAGGACCCTCTCCTGATTATGCCATCGGGAGTTTTTGATTTCATTAGACATGCAATTGATGAACGGGAACAAACGGGTAATTATTCACCCGGCGCTCGGCGTCCGAATCACACCGCCTTGTCTTTGCCTTCGGTAAATCAGTCATTCCTTCCGTCTAAAGACCTTGATAATCATAGGGATAAGAGGGAGAGGAGAGAATGAGGACAGGAAGATTGGGCGGGGGGGGGGGGAAGGGGGAGGGTGGGTGGGTGGTGGGGGGGGGGCTTGGGGTAGCAAAATGGAGAGGAGAGGTGGAGAAGAGCCAGAGACAGAGAGTAAATGAGGGGAACTGCCTCTGTGTGTGTGTGTGTGTGTGTGTGTGTGTGTGTGTGTGTGTGTGTGTGTGTGTGTGTGTGTGTGTGTGTGTGTGTGTGTGTGTGTGTGTGTGTGTGTGTCCGCGCATGTGTGCGTGCGGGTGTGTGTCTCTGTGTGTGTGTGAGCGTGTATGGGTGTGTGTGTGCGTGCACGCGGGCGTGTGTTTGTGTGTGCACGCCCGTGTGTGTGTGTGTGTGTGTGTGCGTGTGTGTGTGTGTGTGTGTGTGTGTGCGCGCGTGGGGGTGTGTGTCAGTGTGTGTCTATGTGTGTGTGCGGGTGTTAGGTGTGGTGTGTGTGTGTGCACGCGGGCGTGTGTGTGTGTGTGTGTGCGTGCGTGTGTGTGCGCGCACGCCCTTCCGTGCGTGCGGTGTGTCGTCGTGTGTGTGCTGTGTGGTGTGTGCGGGTGTATAGGTGTGGTGTGTGTGTGTGCACGCGGGCGTGTGTGTGTGTGTGTGCGTGTGTGTGTGCGCGCACGCCCTTCCGTGCGTACGGTCCCGACGATCTCCTCTGAAGTTGACGAGGGTTTAACTCCTTTCATTATTATTATATTATTTCTTCCGCCGGTCGCCGGGCGGAACGCCGTTTTAAATATGATCCCAGTCCCCCCGGTTGGTGCGCGTCCCGCGGTGTCATCAGCGACAGATACACTATATCAAAGTATTAATGGGCCCCGTCACTTTTAATCAATCCCACAAGGTGGGACGACAGCCGCCGCCGGGAGAGAGAGGGAGAGGGGGGACAGGGAGGGGGGAGTACGAGGAGGATGAGGTGGAGGAGGAGGGGGGTGGGGGAGGCGTAGATGAAGGGAGGAGGTGGAGGAGGACGAGGGGAGAGGAGAGAGAGGAGGAGGGGAGGGGGAGGTGGAGGAGGAAGGAGAGAAGGCAGAATAGGAGAAGGAGAGAAGAAGGAGTGACGGGAGAGGAGCTGCGTACTTCCTGTTCAGTCCCTCGCCCCTGCTTCCTGTCTGTCTTTGACCACGTCAGGTCGGGTCACCTGTCGAATCGGCGAACCACGCCTATGTATGTGCGTGGAGCTCCGCCTGTCGTACACACATCTCTGCGCGTGCGTCAACCCCCCCCCCCCCCCGTTTGTCTTAAGTACCCGTTCGGTGGACACCTTTTGATGCGTCCCCGTTTACCGTGACTTAACAGCGTCTGTCAATACACACCTGTTCCGTCCTTGCAGCTACGTCTGTTGAGGGGCCTCCACCCTCCCCCCTCCCCTCACACAGTACATTAACCAGAGCCACTGCGATGCACACAAAGTACATCCACCTGTACAGTTAAGACGCACTCGCAATCGAGGCGTCTGGGTTTTATTGCAACTTCAAAACTTCCACTTGTGTGTGTGTTCTCTCTTCGCTTAGCAGATCGCTTAATAGCCGTGTCCTGGAGGAATGCCCTTTTTTATCGCGGTCTAAGTAGAGTGTCTGGTGTGTGTGTGTGTGTGTGTGTGTGTGTGTGTGTGTGTGTGTGTGTGTGTGTGTGTGTGTGTGTGTGTGTGTGTGTGTGTGTGTGTGTGTGTGTGTGTTTGTGTGTGATGCTGAGGAGGAACGATTGCAGCAGCAGCAGTAGTAGCAGGGAGGAGGAGGAGAGAGGCTATCTGTCCGTCGCTCGCCGTGATGATGATGATGATGATGATGATGATGATGATGATGATGATGATGATGATGATGATGGTGGTGGTGGATTGCAGCAGCCCGGCTTGCCGCCGCCGCAGACTATTTCTGCTAGCGCCGCCGCGGCCGCCGCCGCGCTGAGCTCCACATTAGCATGGATGCTTCATTATCTCCCTACTTGTACATAATGGCAACGGCTGCACGGAGGGGTCAGGCCCCGTCACGGCTCATCAGCCCACTGACGGCCGGGGCTTTTAAAGAGAAATGAGGAGCGCGGCAGCTCCCCGGCTCCCCCTGCTAATCCATCGCCCCCCACTTAACACCCCTCCATCCCTCGGATGGACGCGGGGGGAACCGACACACACTCAACACACCCGCCATCCCTCGGATGGACGCGGGGGGAACCGACACACACTCACACACACACGCGCGCGTGTGTGAGTGTGTGTGCGTGTGCGCGTGCTAGGACCTCACACCCTGCCCCCCCCCACGTTAATGCGTGTATGTATCTCGTAGTGGGAGTGTTTTCCGTGCGTGTTTAGTAGTAGATGTTTCTCTTTCTTCTGATACATGTACTTATTGTAGGTCGCTTTGGGTAAAATAGTCTGCTAAATGCCCTCAATGTGAAGCGCGTACGATTGCAGAGGTTTGCGTGCTTGGGCGTGGCGTTTATGGAGTCGGTTGCTAGGCGACGTTAGCAAACGTTAGCGAATAAAATATCAGGATTGTTTAACGAATTGGGTTTGTCCGCTCATAACGACGTAGGTTTGTAACCCTGATGCGCGAGATCCATAATAGCCTGGATCAGGTACCGACTGCACGCCGTTGCGGTTCGTATCCGACATGGAGAGGAGGTTCACCGCGGTCGATAGATTTGGGGAGGCGTTTCGCTAGCCGCAGATAGATGTCGCTGACAGGAAGGCTTCCATCCTCCCACCCGGCCGCACCTCAGTGAAACCACGACACCGTGACACAGTGACACGGTACCCCGTCTCCTCCCGACGCGGAGGCAGCCTTGAGCGCCGTGTTGTCACATGTTGATGCACAAATATATTCACTTTGTTGACAAACCTTTCTTTTTAATTACCGCGTTAATTAAACCAACCGCATTTTGAAGACATCGCGGGGTAAACAGACACGTGTGGATTGGATATCGGGGAATAATTGCTGGGTGGTTGAAAACGCAGAACTTGCGAG
>OLKM01001425.1:0-19892 GCA_900291075.1 Melanogrammus aeglefinus | reverse complement strand
GGCAGCCTCCATCTCCCTAAAGGTAATGACCAAATTAGGCCTAATGTTTTACACTGGCTAATGGCACAGCGCTGCACATTATGGCGTGTGTGTGTGTGTGTGTGTGTGTGTGTGTGTGCGCGGCTGGCAACAACAACAGCAATAATCCCTGGGTCCTCTTGTCCCAGCGCGCCCCGCGCCCTCGGGGCTGGGGCGGTGTGTGCGGGGGGGGGGGGGAATGAATGGAGTTTGCCCCGCAACAATGAGCTTTTGATGGGAGACAATGGAGGAGTCTGCCAGCGTCACACAGGGTGGTAAGAGGGGAGCAATATGGGGCCCATCTACCGGCCCGCCCTGGTCCACCCGGCCCCCGGGCCCCTGGCCCCTTCCCCCTGATTCATAATGGCCCCCGGAGGGGGGGGGGGGGGAGAGAGAGAGGAAGGGAAGGTGATGTCAAATGTCAGGAAATCAGAAGGATGGCAAGCTGACGTCCCCCCCCCCCAACCCCACTCCCTCCTTCCCCCCGTCCCTCCCATCTCGCTCTGTGCCCGACGGTATCGCTAGTGATATCACATTTATAAAATCACTTACAAGAAACAAAGCCAGCTCTAAGCTTCGCTGTCACTCTCAGACACAGTGGTGTAGAGCGCCTGGGCCCCGGGGCCGATCCAGATAACATTAGTTAGCTGATGGCCCCATACCTGTCCGTCAGCCCGTCCGCGGCCACAGAGCACAGTTAGTTCTCAACCACTCCCAGCGTTTTCCAACTCATATCGCCCCTCATTTTCCACTGGCGCCAATGGCACTTACACACAGTACACACGCACTACACACCATATGCACATAGACACGGCATACACGCGACACACACCTAGTAGACCCTCCGCATACACACCAGCATGCGCACACACATACACGTCTCACACACACACACATCTACTACACACTATACACCGTCTCACACACCAAACACATACCATGGCCGCCATACACCACCATGGTACACCACCAAATACACACCATGGCCGCACACACATACACACACACCCCGGCCCCCCCCGCCACCGCACAACATAAACACACACCGTATGCACATACACCCACAAAAACACACACACACACACATACCGCACACTTTGGATCCATGAAATTCAGCTCCGTTCCGTTCCGCTCGAGATCTCCGAGGTATCTGTCGACGGAAAAACAAAAAAGAACACCCAGCGACCGACGTGATGATTGGGGACATCCGGTGAACTCATATCCACGCGTGTTCTTTTGTTTGTCTCCGTTCAGCCAACGGGACAGGCGAGGCCAACGCGGGGGGCCCCGGAGCCACCGCGGGAGCGGGAGGCGCCGGCGCCACCAGTCCCAAGCTGGAGCCGCCGCCGTCGCCCCACGCCAACCGCAAGAAGCATCGACGGAAAAAGAGCACGGGCATCACCAAGCCCGACAGCCTGACCGGCGGGACCGAGGGTAAGACCGGCCCCTGGGGGCCCGCCGCATGTTGACCCATGGGGAACAGCGTGTCGGTTGATAGCGGGCTTTGGTTGATACTATGGAGTTAGAATCATGCCAAAACCCCACACACACACAAAACGAGTTTTACTCACGCACAATGATCCACACACACACAAAACGTGTTTTGCTCACGCACAAATTAGTGCCAAAAGTCACGTGGCAAACAAATGTCCTGTGATTCACACTACAGGACATTTGTTTGTCACGTGACTTTTGGCACTAATTTTCCGCCTTGCTGATCCGCGCACAAATGCATTCAGATCCACGCGCAACTTTTAGTTCCGTACTTGTGGAATTGTTTTGTACTTGAAGGAATTTTTTTTGTACTTGAAAGATTTTAGTTTGTACTTGATAGATTTTAGTTTGTACTTGGAAGAAATATGTTTCTGAGTGTGTGTGTGGATCATTGTGCGTGAGTAAAACACGTTTTGTGTGTGTGTGGATCATTGTGCGTGAGTAAAACACGTTTTATGTGTGTGTGCGGGGTTTTGGCATGATTCTAACTCCATAATACCGGCCCCTCACAAACTAGAGATGTTCCGATACCATTTTTTCCTTCCCGATACCGATTCCTGAACTTGAGTATCGGCCGACTCCGAGTATATACCGCGACAGCATCTAGCGTTTGAACTACCAATAGCACTTCTTCTTGTTGAACGCTTCTCCCATTTTTTTTTTTTTCAGAACTAGATTTACATTTATAATCTATAATTATAAGTAGATGACACACGTTTCCAATTCTGGTATTCCACCTTTGCACCGTTAACAAACGCAGAATAACACCGGGATGTATGTGATTGTAACGGATTAGCGCACTGATCATTTCCGCTACTGCTATCGGTATCGAAACAACTCTAGCACAAGAGATACTAACTTTGTTTTTTATGTATTTGTTTTTGTGGTGGTGCCTGTATTTAGAGGGGTTGCTAGACACTCCTAAATTATTTTAAAAAAAAAAAATTTGGGGGGGGGTGCCACCACACCAACCGCCTCTCCCCCCAACCTCTCATTCTTCCCTGAGTTAGTATAAATGGCCCCCGGTCGCCAGTAGCTATGGCGTCTCAGCAGGGGAGTGGCAGCGGGCCCCTCCACCCAATTAATAGCGATTCTCCGGCCCCCGGTGATGAATGGAGGGCCCTAATTGGACGGCATTGTGAAGACCACAGAGTCGCATCTCGGAGACCATGAAACTGATGTCAGCGGAGTGTGATGATCAATCAACATGATTGATACGTCGGCGATCAACAACAATGGCGCTGGGGCCCCTCTGAATGGGGCCCGGCATTTATAACCATTACAGTTTTTTATCATGCTTTCCGACAGCTCCTCTTTAAAGTTGGAAAGGGTCTGTTGACCACATTGTTTGGAGGGGGGGGGCCATTAGCATCTCTGAGATAAGTGGCCTGATGAGGGGTGTTCCACAGCCGTGTAGGGCTCCATCAACAGCACAACACAAGCCCTCTGATTGGTCCCTGACTCAGATGATGTTGTGGATGAGTCTGGGGTACCTCTATGGCGGTTTATCCTGTTTTAACATCTAATCCATAGATATGAGTTTAAACATGTATTATACCTTATCTATAGATATGTTAATGTGTAAAATACCTTATCTAAGCTATATGTTTAATGTATCTAACTTATTTATAGATATGACCGTATATATATTAACATGTATTATACCTCATCGAATAACTTATATAATAACTTATCTATAGAAATGTTAAAATGTATAATACTGTATCTATAGATATGTTAAAATGTATAATACCGTATCTATAGATATGGGTTTTAAACAGTGTAATACCTCTTCTATGCAAAAGGTCTTTAACACTATAACTATAATATAATATATGATCTCATCAATGAATGCGTGATCGCGGAGGAGAAAACTTACTGTCGGTGTGATGTTTCATATTCTCGGCCTCATTCAGTGGTCATTAGTGGTTTGTGGCTTGGTAACTTTGTTGTTGTTATTTCCAGAACTATCTATGGTGGTCCTCTCCTCGCACTATTTAGTAGTTTAGTAGTTTCTAATGGTAATCCACCATCACAGCCTCCCAGTGATGTCCTGAACCATAGCCTCAAAC
Source organism: Melanogrammus aeglefinus (assembly GCA_900291075.1). Taxonomy (NCBI): domain Eukaryota; kingdom Metazoa; phylum Chordata; class Actinopteri; order Gadiformes; family Gadidae; genus Melanogrammus; species Melanogrammus aeglefinus. The sequence goes on along the minus strand of OLKM01001425.1, from coordinate 16,308 downwards.
AAGTGAGGCTTCAGGGGCTTTCTGCTGAATCCTTATCAACATCCATGCTCATTGGATTATCGTCCTGAATAGAGGCGAATTAAATGCTGTTTATTGAATATTCGTGGAGGACTAGTCAAGTCAATGGGTATGGGGGGGGGGGACAATATAATTGAACCCACATTGTAATGCTACATACAGAGATAGGTACATCTCAGCAGGGCATGAAGATATGGCTGTAGAGCAGGTCCGTTCAGAAAGGTTTTCACACCGTCAAACAAGCACATTGTTTTTCGTCTCTCTCCCCCCCCCCTGCAAGGTTTTTCGATTAGCATCAGCTTGTCTGTTCTACTGGATGCCTCTGGAATACAGACGCGTTAAATATCAGAGTCACCCGAGTCTAGGATGCAAGTTGTGTCTCTCCGCTGACGGAAGAGGAGGGAGGCAGAGAGAGAGAGAGAGAGAGAGAGAGAGAGAGAGAGAGAGAGAGAGAGAGAGAGAGAGAGAGAGAGAGAGAGAAGAGAGAGAGAGAGAGAAGAGAGAGAGAGAGAGAGAGAGAGACGAGAGAGAGGAGAGAACGAGAGAGAGAGAGAGAGAGAGAGAGAGAGAGGAAGGGAGAGTGAGGGGGAGAGAGAGGGAGAGAGAGGGGGAGAGAGTTGGGAGCCCGTGAATAAATTGCTATCAGTTTATCTCATTTATGAGGCAATCAGAGGCGTGGAATGCGGGCTGAAATTGAATTTTAGTAGTTTTGAAGTGTCATAAATCAAAGGAGCATGAGTGTCTTAAGGTGAGGCATCATTTCAGTCAACACAGGAAGTGGGGAACGTATGAGGAGCGAGAGGGGAAGCTGTTGCTGTGCGGTAATTGCTGAACTACTGTACACACGAGGCAGAGACTTCAGATGATGGGGTGGGGAGGGGGCGCTGAAAGTTTTCCGATATATTTACGCTTAACAGCTGAAAACCAGCGTTGTGTGTCAACAATTATTTAGGAAACGGTGAAATTACCGAAAGTCGCGTCGATAAAAAAAAACACAGCTTTTATAATAGAGAGTGTAAAAATAAAAATCCCGTGATTTCCCCCGCTGAGCGTCGTCATGACGATAACTACCTTTATCATCATCATCAACTCTAAATACAGACGCGCAGTGAGACCTCCGAGCCCGAGACACTGTGCCGCCGCCGCAGACTAGCAGGTGTACCGGGCGGATACAACAAAACACAATTAAACATTTACATTTTGCATTTTTGATGACTTTTTTTATCCAAAGCGACTTACACCCATGCTAGTCCAAACTATTGAACTAGCAACCTTCCGGTTACCAGCCAACCCCACTCTACCTCCCGAGCTAGTGCCACCCCCCCCACACACGGATACGTTTCGTCTGGTCGTGCGTCGATCGTCGCATAGGCGGATTACGCTCGACGGACGCAGTTCCCTCTCCTCCCGTCAGCGCTGGGAGGGCCGCTCGTGCCGTAATGAACTCCTCATGTGCTTAAAGGATGATGCAGGACGCATGGCGGGACAGCTGACAGCCCCGTAATGCGTTTCTCAGCGGCGGTCCCCCCGCACAACCGGCTTCCTCGGTGTGGCGCCCGACATAAAAACCCACTGGAAAATCGATGGCCGATAAAGCTTCGTGTTGGGGGAGTGGGGGGAGGAGGGGGGAGGAGGGGGGAGGAGGGGAGTCCCCTCTGATTAATGCAGGCTGTCGCAGAGAGTCATTATTGTATTTCTGCTTTAAAGCAAGTGTTCATTGGTTTAGGTTTTATTTTTTCGGGAGTGGGAGTAGACTAGGAGGAGACGGAGGAGATAGGGGAGTCTGCAACGGGAGGAAGGGTCTTGATGGAGACCCCCCCCCCTGGTTCTTGGGTAGAAGGACATTTATACCCTTGTCAGGTTCAGTCCTGGCGATAAAGTGAAAGGAGTCTGGAGTAAAATAGGTCCGTTAAAAGAAGGAGTTCATTGGTGCTGTTGGATAAATCTCAGCTCTCCACTTTGTAATCAGTCTCACATTGAATTCTTTAATTTGGAGTTTGGTTTATTTAGATTGATGTAATTCCCCCCCCCCCCAAAATATTCACATCAAATCATACAATTCCATGAAACACTCAACTAATTAAAATTACAATCGCACATTTTAATCATCAGCGATTGAACATCAGCAATTTGACTGAAACGTTTAAAAGGTGTTTAATTGAAAGTAATTTGCTAGTTCAAGTTATCTTCTCAAGACAAGAGGAAATGGTGGCTGAACTGAATTGGGTTTCTTGTAAGAATGATTCACACAGCACGGTTACTTTAAACGCTGATTACAAAATCAAATAATACAGAGTTAAACTGCCGCACAGGTGACTGGGCCGAAATGAGAAAAATATGAACCAGGAGGAAGGCTTTCTGTGGCTGATCGCGTCCTTTGAATGAATAGATTTGATTTCTCGAGGTCACATGAAAGGACCCAAGTTCTGAAGTGATGGGGTTAGGGTTAGAGACAGTACAGTCACAGTGGGCACAGGACAGTCAAGTGGTTTTTTGACCCCCACATTGATCCCCAATGTGAACAGTCCAGTTGCAAGCCCATACCTTCATATCAACGGAAAAAACGCTCACGATTGTTTTATTGATAAACCTTGAAGAGAAAGACAGACTCCGCTGCTGCCATGGAATTTAATTATTGAGACATGTCTGCTCCCAAACTTTTCTCATTAACTCCAAATTAACCCCAATTCCGATGTAAAAACGCAACAATTATGATCCATCTACACAGCACGCAAACTCTGTGTTGTGTACATGTTGTCAATTAAGATTGAATTCCACCAATTACAGCCCTCGCTGACTGAGAATAATAATTTTGAGACAACATTAACCCCCCTCCTGTTAGCAGGTCAAAATATTATAAATATTAGTCTTTTGTGAACCGCAGTCAATTGTTTTTGGTGACCTCTGATGAAAGCAGTGAATTGACTCTCATAGAGTTGCATGGAACACTAGCTTCTAAATTGTTCTCTATTATACATGAATCTCTGTCCCTAGCTTGTCTTGCTGGAGTAAGATGGCCATACTTCGTACGCTTAATCATTTAATCAATGTACCCTAATGTCTTCAACATATGATTATCCGACCGGTGGCAAAAACAGACCCCAATGAACTGGAAGGATGGATAGAATACGGTAAAAAACCTCCGCCTAAGATCATTTCGGTTCAGTTTGGCCTAGCCAAATCTTATTAAACACACCAAAAGGACAATCGCAACCACATTCGGTTCTCCAATCGATCCCAGCAGGAACCCAACTCGTCCCCTCTGTCGTTGCCACACCAAATAAAAAAGCCAACAAATCGGCAGCTCTTGAAAAGCACACGTGAAAAAGCAGCCTCAAACTGGCTAAAAACCAGGCGTGTAATTAGCTGTGGTCCCCCCAGACACGAGACGGGCTCCATCACGCCGCTCCTCCTCTGTTGTAGCTGGCTTTAAGTTCCTCTGGAGTCCAGCTGCGGATTAGGAAATTGAGGTTTAACTGCCTGTGCTGATAGTAGGTGTTTATCTCAATACTTTGTTTTGTCTCTCTCCTCGAGTCGCTCTCATTTCCAAAAGCTGTCCCCGGAGCCCGGGCTCTCGTAATAGGTTTCGCTTTCTACATGCCACAGTATCGAGGGGAGGGGACGGGGGACGGGGGGACGGGGGGGGGAACAGAATAACTAGATTCTCATCTGAGCTCTCGACACACTGCCCAGATACATGCGCAAATTGGTGGCATTTTCATTTTGTTCTCTTGCGCTAAATGTGCTCGCCATTAGCGCTCTGATGTCGCTTTCGTTTGTGTGCCCGTTTATTGGAGCAAGGTGCGCTTATTACTTTTGCGGGCGCGATTGCTTGTGTGCATCTGTGTGTGGTTGTGTGTGTGTGTGGCTGTGTGCGCGGGCGTGTGTGTGTGTGTACGGGTTGTGTGTGTCGGCGCTAGGTATTTGTGTCCCTGTGCATGTAGTTGCCTTCATATTTACAAATGTAGCAGTAAGACGCCGTTTGTGTGTGGGTGTGTTGGTGTGTGGGTGTGCGGGCCCTGGGTGTGTGTCGGGGAGATAAAGAGTGTGTTCCCTCTCCCGCTCTCCTCCTCTCTGAGTTGGGCTGTGGTTCCCTCGGGGCTCCTGTGGCAGTAATGGCCTGCTCCTGATTGCTCTGATACAGGTTAGGAATATTGGCTTTAATGATGTGTAAAATGAGCAAGCAGTGCCTGTGACATTTACAGATGGCACCGCCTAGGCCTGTTCTTCCCAACTGCTCGTTAATTCACAGGAATGGCGAGCACTTCTTTAAGTGACTGGCTGACGCGGGCCTGCCTGTGTGCGTGTCTGCCTGTGTGCGTGCGGTTTTGTGTGCGTGCGTGGCGGGGGGAGGACCAACTGGAAGGCAACAACATCACACTTCCTGGAAACCACAACGATGGCTCACCTTTTGATGGGTCCTCTTCAGCCACTGTCTTGTTCCCACACACACACACACACACACACACACACACGCACACACACACACACATAAACATACACTTACACACATATATCCATATAGAAACACACACACACAAAAACACATTCACATGCACATTCAAACATGCGCACTGATAGCATACAACACAGTACAATACAGAAGATACCCTCTGTATGATACTGTCTATCATAGTACCTATTAGAGTATATATTCTGTACTTTAATAGACGGTATAGTAAAGAGTAGTACAGAGTCTGTCTCTGTACTATAATAGACAGTATGATAAAGTGTTTACTCTTTACTATACTAGACGTTATATTACAGAGTAGTACAGAGTCTATCCTCTGTACTATAATAGACGGTATAGTATATAGAGTAGTATAGAGTACATTCTCTGTTCTGTAATAGACAGTATAGTAGAGTAGTATGGAGTCTCCCTGCTGCCCGCCATACAGACGACCCAGCTGGGGTCAGCAGCACCCAAACACCCCTGGAGATACTAATCTGGGGCCGGGCCCACCCTGCCACATCTGCTGTGTGACACACACGCACACACACACACACACACACACACACACACACACACACACACACACACACACACACACACACACACACACACACACACACACACACACACACACACACACACACACACACAGATAGAGTGATAGTCCTGGATTCACTCCGCTTCCTTCCGTCCTACTGTGTCTGTTTTGTCAACATATATATATATATTTTTATAATGCTATACTTGGATCTCGGGTTATTCTAATTATTAATGGAATTGACCTGCAGGCACAATTTTTTTTTTACTTTTTCACTCTTGATTATTTAAACCCAGTGGATATCTTTATTTACATATAGGACAGTGATTGTGGCTCTGACGGATTTCGTTGCTGAACATTTTAAAGTTGTATTCTCCCCTCTTGTTTAATTGTCCTTACAGAAGATATAAATTAGCTGGTGAATACTTACTTCTCTAGCTGCGGTGTGTCCGTCTCTCTGCAACTTAATAGACTCCATGATAATAGATTTTTGGTGTTAACGATTCCTCCATGTTAACTAAAGCAAATAGTATTAGCATCATTATGCACAGTTTGCTTGTACTGGCTCTAAATGGCCTCTATGGCAGTTCATTATGGTTACCATGGTAATTCAATTTTAATCAGTTGGAACTTGATAATAATGTGGAGCTGGTCAGTATCTGGTCGGATGGTGGGTGCTACACGCTAGGGTGCTACACGCTAATGTGACACGCTAATCAGTCTCGCTAACTGCCGGTGTGGAGTACTCTGTCGACTCATTACGGCCCTCATCGTAGCGTATTTAGGAGCCGTGGTGATGGCAGTCATATCAGGGCCATTACCACTCGAGGAAACACACTTTCCTCAAATTCCTCCGTTCACATCGTTGCAGGACAAACACAGCTGTCACTCGTAATGCTAATTAGGGCTCTGCTCTTCTTATAGACCAGAGCCTTGGTGGTAGACTGAAGTGGTAAAGGTATCCAACATTGGCCGTGGACGGTCTGCCCCGGTACATTCTATTAGCAGACCCCTTATTAATATCATGAGCGACACCTGTGTTGGTCCTACTGCCATGGCACCTCTGTGAAGCAGGTCTGTTGGCTTGTTCCTCAAGGGTCAGTGAACATGACCCTTGAACATACCACAACGGCCATTTTGAATGAAACTGCGGTGGGTGGACAAACGTATTAACACGTACGATGTGATGAAACACTGGATTTGAATGGACTCTGTCCCCCAACATTTACATTTACATTAATGGCATTGAGTAGATGCTTTTATCTAAAGCGACTTACAATAATTACCTTTGTCAGAAGAAAGAGAAACACTATATCGCTGGTGGTACAGTAAGGGTGTTCATAGAACCGAGTGCCAAGCACTGCCCCGGACAACCAGGGTTCTTTGTAGAGCGAAATGTGACAAAAAACAGCCAACACAAAGGGCTGTTGCCTCACTGTCCTCCTTAGTGAGTACAGTTTGGCTTCCATGGGAATTTCCCTTGCATGGAAAATTAGATTTGTTTTGCCATGTATAATCATCAGTTTAAGAGCGCAGCCATCCAGCGCTTTTTTAATCTCCATAATGAAAGTGTTTTAATGCCTCCAATTTGTTGCCTGACCAGTCAACAGAATAATTAGCTTTTTTTTCCCCAGGTTTATAAAAAGAAAATTACACGTGTTACAACATCGGAGGAACATTTGAGCATGGAAACACACTAGAGCATGAAACTTGATATCCTGTAGAATGTTCTTTAAAGGAACCGGCTTTTATGGCCCGTATGCAGACCCCGCAAAAAAAACACCAGCAAGAGTCAAACTGCTCCGTCTGTCTTAATTCTTTCAATTTCTTTACAGTTTCCCTCCTGGCTTGAAACATGTCCTTTTACCAACTGACGCCGTTTACCCCCCACGGTCACAGTAATTAAATACCAACTTGTGCCTGGGAATCACAGCCCCCGCTTAAGGAAGACTTCACCGGGCAACTCTAAATACAGAGACTCTGCGAGTCCTCTATTGATTCCCTGTGACCTGTAGTCGATTGCACAAACTAAATCAGATAATTGAAGTTGCCGTCGAGCTAATTGGATTATTGCTTTCCCCCTGAAGAGCTGGTCCTCCACCAGAGCGAAGGGATTGCTACATTAGTGTATTGTCCGTGAGGCATCTGTCGCACGGCAGCCTCCCGCCTCCGAAAGTATTGATCTATAAACATCAAACCAGCCCGTGTGAATATCAACGCCGTCATCGGCCGGCGTTATTGTGCGGCTTAGAGCTGCCAGTGTTTCATCACACCACAACGAGTCGATGAATTTTGTCGCTTAGACGTACATTTCGCCCCGGCGTTTGGGCTTGATTGCTAATAAATAGGATGTGTTGATTGCTTGTGTTAATGTCGCTAATGATGATCGGATAATTGCCGCTCGTGATGATACTGTTTGATGATTGATGATGCGAATTTCTTCCAAGTATTTCCTTTCTTGGGGGAAAAAAATGTACAGGACCCTTATTGATCAAATTGTAGTTCTCATTAACGAGCATCCGTGATAGTCTATCACGGATGCAACTCCCGGTACGCAGTGAGTGAGAGCCATGTAGGAGCAAGCCATCCCCCCCCTGTGCCTACTTAGCTTGGGCCCTCCTACCATGGTCTATGCAAATCAGCCCCGCTATTTGCATAGACATAATTAGGTAATTACAAATCATTTGGGCTATGATCGGGAGCATGTGCAGGGACCGGCGATGTTACATCAGTCACGTTGTACTGTACGGAAATAATAAATTGCCTTCGCACAACGCAGCCTTTTCTGACATGTGTTCCAGCATATGTTGTGTCAGACCTCTCGCGCGAAATGACAGGTTACATTTTCATAAGCCCTACTTAATCGAGAGCGGTTAATTATAGTAACAATCCCCTGTCGCACACATCGCACATTGGTAATTTAGCTCAGCGGAGGTTTGAAGGGAAAGCAGGGGTAGGGGCTGGCGTCCTTTGTAAGGAGAACAAACAGCCTCTGCCGTTGGTATTGTTCCATTTTTTTTTTGTTAATTAAAAGGCTCGACAGAATAGATGCAACTAGACAAAATGAAAGTTAAACCTGACCCCAATATGTTTGGAATATATCATTGTGAGGCTATTTGAGGGGAATTTGTTAACCGATGCTAGCTAATGGTTATGGGGTCGAAATGAGGCGATCCTATCACAAATATGAAGATCTGATAAGATGATTAATGTCAAACCGTATTTTTTTATTGGAATATGTTTATTACTCTTTATGGTTCAGTACTTAAGTGTTTACAGCTGGTTAAGCCGTAGTCATTAGGTTTAAATAAACAGGTTCCTTAGTACTAACAGTGTTTACAACTGGTTTAGCTGTAATCTTTAGGTTGAGATAAATGGTTCCCTAGTACTAAAAGGGTTTACAACTGGTTTAGCTGTAATCTTTAGGTTGAGATAAATGGTTCCCTAGTACTAAAAGGGTTTACAACTGGTTTAGCTGTAATCTTTAGGTTGAGATAAACTGGTTCCTTAGTACTAAAAGGGTTTACAACTGGTTTAGCTGTAGTCTTTAGGTTGCGAGAAGATTAACGGGTTAATCTAGTATCCAGTGTAGACAACTGCTTTCAGTGTCTAGCAGACCGACAAGGAACCAGCAGAATACCTTTCAGCACGCACTAGCCTTCCCCAGAAGAGGTCATAGTGACAATGGTGATTAAACGCTTGTGATACCTGAAGTGGCGGGACTCCGGTGTTGCCTGGCAACTTTGTGAACGCGAGCTCCCAGCTATGAGACAGTTGATACGGCCCCTTTAGTCCCGTTGGCACTCACTAAGCCTGTTTTTATATCGCCATGGACCCCCTAAGCTCATACTGCTTACCACATAACCTGCCAGATTTAAAGACAAACGCAATAACACTGTCAGCAAGTGAAGACCTTGTTTGGATGAAGTTCTTATCGTTCTTATTTTATTTTGGATATATTCCCCATCTGGACATTGTCTAGATGTCAAACATCAATGATTTCTCGCCGTATGAAGGCTTGCTTGGATATTGGGCGTTGGGGATCCATTGACATTCATTAGATTCCAAATGAGTGTTGCCAATCCCAGAGTTTTACCTTTTGGTTTTTCCAACACACATGTGTGCATACAAACTGCCCTGGCTAGTTATATATATATTATATATAAATATTATTTCGCGACAAAGCAACTTGTTCTACTTTCGTTTGTCTCTAAAAATGCCCCTCTTTCTGGCTTGCTTCTTGTCCTCCAGAGCAAGAGGACTCCTTTGAGTTTATGATCGTGTCGCTGACCGGCCAGACGTGGAACTTCGAGGCGTCCACCTTCGAGGAGCGGGAGCTGTGGGTGCAGGCCGTCGAGAGCCAGATCTTCGCCAGCCTGCAGTCCTGCGAGAGCATGAAGAACAAGGTAGGACAACGCAAACACACACACGCACACGCACATACGCACACACACAAAACACATTAACACACACACACACGGAGAGATGGTGGACGACCCACGTTAACATCCCGCGATCCTTGCCGACGCGGAAAGCCAGAACCTGCTTAACCCTCACGCCGCAGACCTACATGTGTAACGGTGCTGCGGTCTCATTTACATATCTCCCCTCCCTCCCCCCCCCCCCTTCCCCCCACACCTCCCCTCCGTCGCCCCCGCCCCTGCCTGGTGGAGGCTGTCAGATGTGGTGGGTTTCCCAGACAGGTGCGGTGTTGCAGGGGGATGGCTTATTAGAAGTGACAGACATCAGCGATGGAACACAGCTTGTGTCAGCACACTGGGGAATCTGCACTTCATTTTCATATTCATCTGCCAGCTCTCCCTTTCTCTCTCCCTCTGTCTCCCCACCTCCCCCTCCTTTTGGTGTGATAATGCCCCTCTATTCATCTCACGTCTGCGTGTGGATCCCTTTTCTGAGCGGCGTTGATCTTGTTCCCCCTGTCCCCGGACCCTGTAATCGACCCCCTGCTGAGTTATAGTTTCCCCTGTGAATCTCCTGCAGTCTCGGCTGGGCAGTCAGAGCGACGCGCTGACCATCCAGTCCATCAGGAACGTGAGGGGGAACAGCTTCTGTGTGGACTGTGACGCGCCCAGTGAGTGGAGATAAACACTCATCCTGCCACACGTTCACATACATCCGCTCCTTAATGTTGTGCTTTACTTCTGGTTGGTTTTATGGTTGTTAAAGAGTGCTCGTGTAAACCCCAATAGGGCAATTTCCCTTTAATCTACTAGCCTGTTTAGGACTAAACAACACTGATCATTTTTTCCCCCGTTAACTTTTATTTAGATAATTTTGTTTGCCGTTTCGATGTTGTTGTTTATTTTTAGGATACGACGTGCGTCAGTTCTTGTGTCCAATAGAGAGGGCCCTTTTACCACGCACACGAACAAATTCACTCGTGTGTTATCATTTATATTAGTATCCATTATCTGTACATTAATCAAGGTTTTATGGTTAATAAACTATGTTAATGTTTGATCAAATAATCATTTCATCAGCTCGTGTTTACCTTGTTTGTTGCTGTTTACTTTTGCTATTAACGTTACTACCGAGTTATTTAGCAGTTGTTTTCATGCAATTATTTTGAGGAGTACGTTTGGCATCATGCGCAGAAGAGGCCTTCAGTTAAGGCTGCAGACATTAGGCTTCAATCCCAGTACCTTTAGTCGAGCACCCTTGCCCCTACTTGTCATGCCTGTGTGCTTGTTTTGGTTCCTAATCTGTCCCTCCCTCCCTCCCTCCCTCCCTCCTGCAGACCCGGACTGGGCCAGTCTCAACCTGGGCGCCCTGATCTGCATCGCCTGCTCTGGGATCCACCGTAACCTGGGCACCCACCTGTCACGCGTGCGCTCCCTGGACCTGGACGACTGGCCGGTGGAGCTCAGCATGGTGATGACGGCCATCGGCAACACCATGGCCAACAGTGTGTGGGAGGGCGCCGTGGACGGCTACACCAAGCCCGGCCCCGACGGCACCAGGTGGGTCCCCCGGTCTCGGCTCCACGTGGAAGGAAGTCACGGCCAGCAAGTAGCCTCTGGCTAACGCTAATGCTAATACTAGAGCTCATGCTAGGGCTAACGCTAGAGATAAAACTATAGCTAATGATAAAGCTAATGCTAGAGCTAACACTAGAGCTAATGCTAGTGCTAACACTAGAGCTAATGCTAGTGCTAACACTAGAGCTAATGCTAGAAGTAATGCTTGGGCTAACGCTGGAGCTAATGCGGATACAAAAAAACTTGTCACAGACCTTCTCCAGGGTCAGGCGCTGGACGCCGCTGAAGCATCAGAGTTCTGTCGGCCATTTTGCCCACCATTTGTCAAAACGGGGGCAGACCTGATCCCAAAGGACTCAATCGCTGTACCCTATTCCGGAGGGCGTCGTGTTTTATTCCTGTGCCTCTATGTTTATCCCCTCTTCGTCTCGTCGCTCCACAACGTCTCCTCTTAGCCTTTCGCGCCCGCATCACAAGTCAATAAAAGGCTTGGCTCTGCGCGACATCATTTAGCACACAGACGATGACTTTCCCCCCCAGTCCCCCCCCCCACCAACACGGAGCCCAACAGTGTGGCGTCTGCACTGATTCAGGGGGAATGAGCTAACAACCCAAACAGCCTCTGTGCGCGAGCTCTGACATCGCGTACATTTAAAGCGCTGGAATATTCTATTCTATGTTTTAGAATAGAGGTGATCGAGGTTCTCCACCCCAAAAATTAGATCTCTTAACCCCCACCCCCCTCCCCCCTTTAACTCCCCTCTCCCCTCCTCTCATCTGGGGGGGGAGTGGAGGGAGGGGGGACTCCTCGTCTGGGTTGTTTATCTCGCGCTGACAGGTGAGGCCTGACTGTCCTGCTCTGACTAATGTCTGTCTGTGTTGTGACTGTGCAGGTAATTAAGCACTCCATTATGGTTAGCCCCCTCCCCCCCCCACCCCACCCCGCACCCACACAGACCCAAAGGCCAGGCCCCCCGGGCCCCTACCGGCCCCATCACGTTCCTGTCACGTACGGCCCCCATCATCACTCTCTCTCTCTCTCTCTCTCTCTCTCTCTCTCTCTCTCTCTCTCTCTCTCTCTCTCTCTCTCTCTCTACTCTCTCTCTCTCTCTCTCTCTCTCTCTCTCTCTCTCTCTCCCTCTCCCTCTCCTCTCCTCTCTCTCCTCTCCCTCTCCCTCTCCTCTCACCTCTCTCTCTCCCTCTCTCTCTTCCCTCTCCCTCTCTCTCTCACAAACGAGTGGCCGGGTTGGTCAATTTGGTGGTCTTGTCAGCTGGATTTGCAGGTACTGTGTGTGTGTGTGTGTGTGTGTGTGTGTGTGTGTGTGTGTGTGTGTGTGTGTGTGTGTGTGTGTGTGTGTGTGTGTGTGTGTGTGTGTGTGTGTGTGTGTGGAGATGGGAAGTACTCTGGTACACCTGTGTTGCACTATTGAAAACCTAGGATCCGTCTGCGATGAAAAGTCACTGGAATCGGGATGCACATGCACCTCAGGATTTATTTGATGATTTTAATGACAGGTCCGCAGACCACGGTAGGTCTTACTGAGCAAGAGGCCCCACCCCTGCCTGCTCTAAAAGCAAGGCACCTCTGCTCCCGACGACTTGAGGTTGACTCCGCTGTCGGTTTTTGAAAGTGAGAATGAATGGTCGCTTTGGATAAAAGCATCAGCAAAATCCCCTAAATGTAAAAGAATTGTAACATGCATCCGAGTTCACCGTGAATCGCTTTAGAAAGTTCCATCTGCTTCATGTTTTTAAAATTAAACGTTTTTCCCGGTGGCCTTTTTTCCCTTATTTTAAGTCTGCCTCTTCTCTTGGCCCATAATGCATTGCGTATCCGGGGTCTCCACACCATTGTGCACTACTCTGGCCCGTTTTGAATTGAGCGATGGCCCTCAGGTATTTATCGAATGGGAGCCACACCCCCCCCCCCCCCCCCAGCCTGCGCTCGCCGCCACAGTCTTGATGAAGGTTTATTGATGTTGATTCCTCTCCTACTCGTGTCAGACGCTCGGCCCCTCAGGAACAAGAGCTTCTTCAGTGTCAAGAAGACCAGACCTCATCCCTGCGGTTCACAACACCACCTCTGCTGTCCCCCATCCAGACCGCTAAACGCTCATTAACACCGCGGACAATCTTCTGATCAATGGCTAAATAGCTAATACAAATGCATACACAAAACGTTATGGTAAGAGAAATCTAGAACCGGGAACCGTGTTACCTTATTGCGTGTGTTTCCTAAAATTGAAAATTACAATCAGGATTCAAACGCCCCAGATAAAATCGGAGGAACGCAGCTCTGTGAGGATAAATGATGGTATTTACATACATATACATATCTCGATTTATTCGCCATTTCCCAGTAACTTTTCATCATCATCACTCAGCAGCCCTCCTCCATGCTGTCACTCAGCCCATTAAAGCACACACGAGCGAGAGCGAGTGCGCTTTTTTGCATTATTTTTTTAATTGTGTCGCATGTGATGACGTGAAACAGCTTGTGCGATGACACCCATGCTTTACACATAGACGCCCCCACCCCCTTCCCTCCCGCTAAACACTAGTGACAACCTAATCTAAACGATTCAGTAACTATCCGAATATACACCCGCCATCTGATCAGACTGTCTCCTGCAACGCTAGCTCCCGCCGCTACCGTGTCACACATCCGGCTGAGACGCGCTCATCCAGAGGATTGGTTTAGTTTACGATGTTTCCGACATCGGAAGGGAAAAGGAAAAGGTACGGATTCGTTGTACGGAACGCAGAGGAGGCCCGCCGGCGGTGTTACTGGTTTTACTTAAAGGTACAATCCCGGGCGGCTGGATTTACTGGACTAACGATTTATTTTTCGAATTGCACACCCTCCCCTCCATCCAATCAGGAATCACAAAAGCCACGCCCCCCCTGCTCGGTGCGATGTGCTGTGAAAAACGAGCTCAAACTGTAGCTACTGTGAAAACTGTAGCTACAATCAAAGCATTGCATACCAGTGCGCATGCGCAGAACAGCGTGCACGTTGACTGACAGACGGGCCATCCAACCAAAGTTGTCTGAAACTAATTTGATTGGTCGGCCAATTTTTAGCCCCTACTCCTTACACAGATGACCAAATTACGACATTGATATGTCAAATTACTAACGTGATCAATTACTGTCTAATACTTAACCGATATACTCAGATTTTTATATTTTTGCCACAAAACGAGCCGCCCGGGATGGTACCTTTAAGTTTTAACTTCGGACTGAATGCGACCGTCGTCGCGGCGATCGTATATATGTGCGAATGCACCGTTTCACTCGGACGCGGAACAGGACAACGCAGGAACCGTTAAATCCGATGATGTCATAGGAGATGACGTCACCCACGGGGACGACGGGGACAGACAGACCGTCGGGGGGGGGGCTTATCGTTGGGTGTCGGGGGGGAAAATGTGAATTTGGATAAACTGAAAGTGACCGGGGCTGTTAAGAAAAATACTACAGCTATGAGTAGATAAACACTACAGCAATGAGTAGACTACAGCTATGAGTGTGTCTCCAGTCCCTGGCTGGCGTGTGTCCGCGGTCAGGCTGTGTATATCGCGGGGGGAGGTGAAGGGGGATGGGGGAGGGGGGGGGGGGGGTGGGAGGTGAAGTTTTAATTAGCAGCTGGCAGTTGTTGTGTTTCTGCACGTCACCTCTAATTGCTTGGCGGGTTTGTGAGAGAAAAAAAAAGGAAAAGGCCATGGTACTATTTTGATAGATAGAGCGAGGGGAGGGGGGGAAGTCCACCAGCTAGTTTTTAACCTCAGCCCATCTACTGATGCACACACGCACACACAGACACACAAGTGCGTACACACACACACACACACACACACACACACACACACACAACACACCACACACACACACACGCACACACACACACCACACACACACACACACACACACACAAGTGCACACAAACACACAAGTGCGTGCACACACACACACACACAGAAGTGCGCGCACACACACACAAGGGCGCACACACACACACACACACACACACACACACACACACACACACACACACACACACACACACACACACACACACACACACACACACACACCCACAGAGACTCAGTTCTCATTTGGGGGAAGATGTCCCGAAGCGTGGACGGATGTGGACGGCTATCCCTCACCGACACGGGCCCTCTGCCTGTCACCCTCCGAGGGGCCGCACGGCCCCCGGTCATGGGGGGGTAATAGCTCTGACGAGAGCCCTCCACTTTGTTTCAGAAATAATTTGCCACTCCTGCTGCCTGCAGGGGCGCACGGTAATAAAAATGAATCACACCGCTAACCTCTCCGCGCACCCACCCACCCACGCACCCACCCACCGCCGCTGGTTTAACCCCTTCCACCCTGGGACTCCCCCATCCCCCCCACCGCCTCAACGCCATGGCCCGCCTCCCTCCACGCCAGGCCCCGCCCCCACTACACCAGGTCCCGCCTCCCTAGCGCACTAGAACCAGCCCCACCCCCACCGTACTGATGTTGTCACTGATACTCTCCCCCCCTGCACCCCCCACCCCCCCCACAGAGGGGAGTCTGGGCTGCTCACAGGCCAGAGATGAGCCTCTCTCTCTGGGCCGCCGGTGGGACAGGCCGGCCTTGCCAGCAGCCCTGGTGGAGGAGGGCTGATCCGTTTAGACTAATGAACAGAGCCGGGCTCCCCTGTTTACTGCCCCCTTGGTCTCTCCCTCTCTGTCTCTGTCGCTCTCGCTCGCTCGCTCTCTCTCTCTCTCTCTGTCTGTCTCTCCCTCTCTTTCTTTTATCTCGCTCTCCCTCGCTGTCTTCCTCTCCCACTCTGTCTTTCTCTCCCTCTCTATCCCTCTCTGACTCTCGTTCTTTCTCTCCCTCTCTCCCTCTTCCCCATTTTTCTCTCTCTCTCTCTCTGTCCCTCCCTCGCGCTCTCTCTCTCTCTCTCTCTCTCTCTCTCTCTCTCTCTCTCTCTCTCTCTCTCTCTCCTCTCTCTCTCTCTCTCTCTCTCTCTCTCTCTCTCTCCTCTCTGTCCCTCCCTCTCTCTCTCCCTCTCTCTCTCTCTCTCTCTCTCTCTCTCTCTCTCTCTCTCTCTCTCTCTCTCTCTCTCTCTCTCTCTCTCTCTCTCTCTCTCTCTCTCTCTCTCTCTCTCTCTCTCTCTCTCTCTCTCTCTCTCTCTCTCTCTCTCTCTCTCTCTTCTCTCTCTCTCCCTCTCTCTCTCTCTCATCTTCTCTCTCTCTCTCTCTCTCCCTCCCTCTCTTCATCCTCCCCTCGCTGCTCTCCTCTCTCTC
>OLKM01001424.1:128024-136919 GCA_900291075.1 Melanogrammus aeglefinus | reverse complement strand
ATAGAGAGATGAGGGGCAAATATAAGGTGGTTGAGGCGCTCAGGGGAAGGTGGAGGATAGAGAGATGAGAGAAGGTGGAGGATAGAGAGGTGAGGGGAGGTGGAGGATGTCTTGAGAAGGTTCAGACCCTGCAGGCTTCCTCCTGGAGTCCTGAGCCCTTCTTGTCTGTACATATACACACACAACAACACACATCCATTGCCCCGCACCCCCATGCCTCGCATCTCCCGTCCCCCGTACCCCCACCCCTCCCCTTCACTGCTTTGGCGCTGGCGTATGACGTATGACTCGTTTCTCGGACTAAGCTTAATCTACCTGATCAAAAGAAAGTGGCTAGTAAATTTAACCGGCCTTCTTTACCACCGTTGCTAATATTAGTGGAGAGGGGAGACGAATGGAGTGAGAGAAGAGGGGATGAGTTGGCTCACAACAAACTGAAAGAGAGAGGGAGGGAGGGAGAAAAAGCACCAGCCATGCACCATGCCTGTAGTTCCAGGGCAGGGAGAGGAGGAGAGGGAGAGGAGAAGGAAGAGGTGAGACGGAGGAGGAGGAGTGTAAGGGATATAAGATTGATACTCCTGAGGCGCTCAGGGAGGGCCAGGGGGGCCGGTCCTCCAGCAGAACAAACAAGGAAAAGGTCCCCCCCCCGAAATTCGATGAGAGTCTGAGACAGGGAGGAGAGGGGGGAGGGGGGTACGAGAAGTGGCGGCGGGGGGGGGGGAGGGTGAAGTTGGAGCGGGGGGGGGGTGTATTTTGGAACGTGCCTACTGCATCTTTTAACCGCGGCGGTCACAACATTACACTCCCCGGCTCCATCAAGATATGTATGCACACAGACGACACTCACGCGCGCAGCACGCGCGAGCCAGGTGACGGCCAGAGTCAGGAATAGATGCGCGCTCCGCTCGGGGACACGGACAATCACGGGAACACGGAGCCTGGGAATATGTATCAAGCGATAATGGATGGCTCGGAATGGACTCTGTGTTTGTCCGACCGTGCACCAGGGCTGGCCACGCGGACAGCGCCTCTCTGCTCAGCAGGGGTAGCTGACGACCAAAAACCCGCAACCAATGTGCTTGTTTTTTTTTTTGAATATATTATTTGCAGCACAAAATATTATATATTACACCTGGGAGATATAACAACACATTTGGTAACACGTTTTAATACCATTTCAAATGAAACTCGTTTCAAACTACTTCTTTTAAATTGCTAATAAAATTTTTTAAAATATAGAAATCATACGAAACACACTAATACTTTTTTCTCTCTGTTCCTTCTGTCATAATCCTGAGTAAATGCCTTTGTACCTAAGTGTTTGAAAATGATCAAGTGGACCGGCCGACTATAATGTTTAACTCACGGCATACTATTTGTCAGTTGCTTTTTCGCGGTTTGTCTAATTTTGTATTCTGTATGGCATATGTGGTGGAAACGTTGACTTGAACTAATTAATATTGAAACATTCAAAAACATATATCTAATAATTTATATTATAAATCTTGCCAATGTTGAAAATTAAATAATCATAGAGGGCATCAAGGTGTGAAAAAGCATGCATACAAATGAAATGAATAAAAATAAGGCTAACTAATGTATCCTTTATAGCAAGGACATTCCATTTATTGGATTGTGTGAGTGTGATAAATCATGATTTGAACGTTTCAGTACAAAACAATTGGTTTGAAGTTCCTCTTAGATGTTCATCATTTTAGATGAATTAACCTTATTGTAATAACACAAAAAAAAGGATCAGGCGCTGATAAAACACATTTATATTATTCCTAAAACTAACTATATATAAGTTTAAATTGTTTGTTCTTAATATAATCAAGGATATGATTCCCTGTAGTTATAACAAGGGACACCTTTCCTGCCTTTGCGAACGTATCATTGAAACAAAAAATAAGGGTCTAATTCACGGAATAGATTAATTAGATTTCAAAAAATCTACTACAAAAACTACTCTTGCTATCACAGCCAATGTAGCAACTTGCCTATAGGGGGTGATGTCACACAAGACCAGATGCTTGGGAAGTTACCTATAGAGCTGTCCCCAGTTGTCCTTCTCCAACCAGTGCTCTCCCCTGAGGAATCTGCCTTATCTCCTATTGGCAAGAGCATTATCGAGAGGATAACACTGCCACTCACCTGAAAGTAATTGGAAATTTCTCCAATCCCCCTTCTGCAGGTTCAAGAGAGTCTCAAGACGCCTCCATCAGGCCAGTGACAGTCCTCCTGATTGGCTTTTCAAAAGAGAATAAGGAAAGATGTACTCAGGTGGAGAGCTCTCCCAGTCTTGTGGTTTGACGGGTAGGTCTCTGTGTCTCTGGATCGGGGCTCATTTTGGGACAGATCCTGTCTCCAGCTGGTTCCGAGCCGGGCCGGGGCATCAGGGAGGTGAGAGCATGCTTATCAGTCTTCTCTCATGTCCTCCGTTCAACGGCCGGAGAGTTGTCTGAGTTAGGGGGGGGGGGGGGGGCACTGCCTACATCGAGGGGCGAGGCCGCACCATCGTCGAGAAAAAAACAACAACACAACAACCAAACGAGCATAAAACCAATCTGAGGATTCTGTTCTGCTCTCTCTTCCTTCCTTCTCTTCAATTGTACTGTACTCATGACGCCGGCCGGGCAGTGGGGTTGGCGGAGGGCGGGCCGAGGGGCAGACGGGGGACAGCCTTGCCGGGCAGCTGGCTCTCCTCTCCGGGGGAGCAGCATCCAGTGGCTAGACGGCGTTGTGAGTTCGGGAGAGGCGGGGTCAGGTAGTGCGTGGGGTGCTCACACCCCTGAAGCTGACCCCGAAGGCGAGGACCAGGCCTGGGGAGGGGGAGACCCTGGGCCGCAGCCACCGGGGGCGCAATGCACTCTCTGCTTATGGTGAGGGGAAGGAGGAGAAGGGGCAGGGAGGGAACGAGGAGGAGCTGAGCCCCCGTGATGGTCGGGGCTGGGATGGCATGACTGAGGACGACAACCAGAAGACTTTTTAATTTTCAACAAAAACACCCAAGCCTGCAAAATGGATGCCGTGTTGTAATCGGTAGGTGAGGTTAATAAATATATATAAAGATATATATATATAATTATTATACAATACATCGATACATTGATGCAAGAAAAGTAAAGCTAGAAAGTAGAATAAGCACGATCCAAGTGTTGGGAATAAGCAGGTCAATGCCATTGATGCTGCTGATTGTTGACCAGCTCATATTGGTGCCAAGTGAATTACATTGAAATCAGCTGCCAATCAGACAAAGCTATGGCAAAAACCCCTAGCCCTGTCCCTGCAGGTCCACAGCCCCTTGTTTGTGTATGCTTATTGGTTTCACAGCCCCTAGTTGAGTTATGTGTTACGGGGTTCACGATCCCTTGTTGAGTTTAATGTTACAGTTCACCATCACCCTTTGTCATGTTATTTTACAGGTTCACATCCCCTTGTTGAGTTATGTGACGGGTTCACAGCCCCTTGTTGAATGTTATGTTTACGGTTCACATATCTCCTTGTTGAGTGCTTTGGTTACGGGGTCACAGCCTCTTGTGGAGGAAGTTATGTTTGGCGGGTTTCACAGCCCCTCGCTTGAGTTTATGTTTTGGGTCACAGCCCATTGTTGAGCTTTGTTACGCGGTTCAATAGGCCCTCTTGTTTTGAGCTTGTTTTACGTGTTTAACGCGCTTGTTTGAGGCTTTGTTACGGGTTCCACAGCCCTTGTTGAAGCTTTGAGTTATCAACGAGTTTCAACAGCCCTTGTTGGAGGGCGTAATGTTACCGGGTTCACAGCCCCTTTTTGAAGGGCTCGCTATAAGAGACAGACCAGAGTGTGCTTCCTACCCGTAGGGGAGCCTGTTAGGCGAGGCGCTGCTGAAGCCAGGGGGACCCGGGACCGCCAGGACTGGTCATCGGCGGACCGAGCCGTACCCCCGCCGCTCATCCCCCCGCTGCCGTAGCTGGAGTGCTGAGGGGTGGAGGCGGTGGAGTAGCCACGAGGAGACAGGCTGCTGGAGTTACGGATGTACCCTGGAAACAAGGACACACTCTGAGTCAGTATACGTTTACGTACATATAAGTACTTCTTCTTGTATTATTATACTACCAGATAGTTCTTCTTCTTCTTTGTATTATTGTAGTTCCAGACTGAGCCTTATTTTTTAACCCATCTTTTTATATTTTTGAATATATTACGCTCCCACTTAAAGGATCATTAGCATTGAACTGCACATCAGGTGAATCAGTGTGATCCTTAATTGTTTTTCTTGAAAAAATAAGGTTATTTTGGAAGACATCAGGTCAAACTTCCCTATGGTCAATGCTTACTAAGCCATCAGATGCTCCGGTGTGTTTTGACTGAAAATCCGGGGCGGCCCTTTTTAACTGTGTGGACTTGGTTCTAGGTCCAAAAAAATATGGACAAAGCGTCTGTGACGTCACTCCTAGATTAGAATTTCTGAAAGAACGGTCTATGAAGGCCGTTTAAATGGTGGGGTATGGTTGGCGCCATCTTGGGGAAACTCTTGGGAAATTCCTAAACCCCGCCCACATTCTGGCCAATCCATATATGGGAAAAAAGGCGGGCTTTTTTGTGTGAGACCCATAGCGTCCACACTCGATATTGTGTCAGGACCGTCCAATCAAGTTTGACCTACGCCCTTAATTATTTATGGTTTTTTTATATCTAAATGTGAGCTAAAACTAATGATTAGAAAAAAATTCACCCCCTCACTCAAGTTGTGTCAGGATACTGGGAACACTATACCCGGGAAAAGTACATATAAAAGTCATGGCACTCCCCGGCTTTAAAAAAACATGTTAGTCCACGTCCGTGAATAAACTGACATTGTAACATGGGAAGTCTATGGACATTTGCTCACTTTTTGGGACCAGTCCCTAGCCGGATTTTTCGATGTATTGCAGTTTTCGACATTCCGGGGTAGGCTTCATTGTTTCTAGATTAGAATGCTGCGCTCGTTGGTCTAGGTCTGAGCATTGTCTTGCCTGCTGTCCTCTACTGGCTGCTCCTGTGCAGGGGTTCCCCGATGCTGCTGACCCCTTAGCTGGGAAGGGTTAAGGGCCCCACAGGCCCCATGACGCTGCCCGTGGGCCGGGGAGCCTGGGCAGGGCTCGTGCCCAGCTGGCATGCTGTGGGCCGGCGGCACACTGTGACAGGCGGCGGCCTCCGCAAATGTCCGCCTCGCCGCGCGCTTCGAGCACCATGTCCTGCAGGAGACACAGGGGCGCGTCAGTAACAAGTCCCAGGGTGTGTGTGGTCGGTGGTGTGAATCTGAAAGTTTAATTTACGCTAAATGTAAACGTCTTTTAAAATGTCTTCTCCTGAAAAGAGATTGTGATTCGTAATGAGGTCATTCCGTTAAAGTTAAGTCGATTTAAAGTACCAACGCAGCTGTGATGTGTTGAGGGGGCCTTAGTTTACCTGTTGCTATGAGGTGTTTTCCATAGAGAGGAGCTTCACCAGGTCGGCTCCGGCCCGTCCTTCAGGCAGCCAGCACATCTCCTGCATCAACAAACAATCCATTCATTAGGTCAATGCCCCAGGCTGGGATCAAGATCAAGGTCCCCGATGTGGATGGAAAGGAACACAGAGCTCACATGTACCCACCCAAGCCTATGTACTGACCTAGGGCTGGTTTATTCTTGTATCCCGCGTGTACTGACCTTGGTGCTAGTTTGTCAGGGTCCCCCGGGCTGACCGGCGGGATTGACCTTCTGCAGAGTCGCTGGCAAGCCGTAGTCTATGGTCGGGCCTCGTTCAGGGCTGGAAGGAAGAAGACAACATTGCGTGTGGTTTCTGTCCCATAGGAAAGTTGGAGAGAATTCTTGAGAACAAAAAGCTCTTTTTAAATGACCAACTGCCATCTCTGGAGACAGTGCTCCATGAACAGTTGAGTCACTGGAAAGCTCCTCTCTAAATGTGACAGAGTGACTACAGATACAGTAAATTAAAGGAAAGGGTGAGGGCTGATGCATGTGTTGTTGTTTTTAATGCTCTGTTTAAGAAACTTGGGAGTCCCAAACAGATGGGTCTCTGCGGTCCCGCGGGAAGAGCAGGTCTCCTACCTGTGTAGATGAAGCGGCCCGGGGCACCTTTGCAGAACTGTTTGGATTTGTAGGACAGTGTAACTTCCACCACGCCGGGAATGTGGCGCGGAGGCGTCTGCACTCGGATGGCATGAGGCGTTATCAACTAGATAGAACCAGAGGGACGAAGGTGAGCGGCGGAAACATCAAACACCCTCAGTACCCCACCATCCAAACGATCACCCTCAGTACCCCGCCCGGCGCAGCATCAGGCTGGCACATTCGACATTGGAGTCCTGAAGAGGTAGCTGCATGCTGTCCTATGGTTTACGAACCCGCTGCAGATCATCGTGTCCCCTCACCTCGCTCCCACACAACATGCTTCGCCGAACACCCACGCTGGAGGCCGTCGAAGAAGTTCTCCCCGATCACAATGACCATGGCCTCCCCTCCGTTGGTCCAGGCCCCTCAATCTGGGGCTGATGGCCTTGATGCAGGGCGTCGCTGGAGGGATGAGAGAGGCCAGGATCAGTCCACCGCTAGACTAGGAGGAGGTCACAAGAAAATGAACTACTACCTCATACTGTACCATAGGTGCGGGGACAGTGGAGAAGGTCTGAACACTATTTATGGTGTTTATTAATTATTATGATTCCAATTAAAAGCCTTGAAGACGACGATGAGACGCATGACGACTCGTGGTGGTGAGTCCTACACGATAAACAAGGATTCATGGTGATGAGTCCTTGTACCGTGTGTCAACAAGGACTCATCACCATGAGTCCTGTAGACACAACCGTCCTCATACCAAGGACTTGCCCGGTGATGAATCCTTGTGTGTCGTGACTCCTGGTGTGAGTCCCTTGTATGCCGTGCGCACCGGTGCTATAATTCCGTAACCGTCTATTCCCAATGCCGTTCTCCACACCTGACTCTCGCCAGGCTCTCCAGCGCGCGGGCGCGGCGGCCGTGTTTGGAGTTGTTGTGGACGAACATGTTGTCGGACCGCGGCCAGGATGTGGCCATCTACCGTCACCTGTGCTGCCTGGACAGGACCACACCTGAGGGGGAGGACATCGGGAAGGTAAGAAGGGTGGTTTGGTAAGATAACCAGTAAGCCACTTCCTGAGCAAGGAAACCTAGGTCCATTCTCAAATTTAAGTTTTTACTAATCCTGATTCTTGATTTTGATATGATGCGATAAACTTTTGAGATATTCTCCTAATATCTTCAACCAAAGGCCAGAGAAGTCCCTCACTCATCTTCTCATCATCTTTATTTTGATGTTAACGGATCTCTAACTTCCAAACAAAAGAAACCATCCGTTCCGCAGAATTAAAGAGAGAACCTAGCTAGATCAGGGTCAACACATGGCAGTCATCTGGAGGTGAGGAGAGACCGAACCCAAAGGGAACAGGAAGGGAAATGTGTGAGGTATGGGGAGTCCCGATCTTTGGGAAAATAACTGTAAATTATTGATCAAGAAGCGCCTGCTGCTCAGTCCTCGTCACCTTTTAACCCGGAGAGGGCCCCTGAGGAGGGCCCCTGAGGAGGAGAGGGCCCCTGAAAAGCCCAGCCCCTCATAACTCCTCCATGTCCCACCATGCAAGAGTTAAAACCAACATGGAGGACTACATGGGTGGGAGGCAGAGGAGGAGCGAATGGGAGGGAGAACAGAGGGAGGGTTTAGAAAAGTGTGAGAAAGAAAAAGACAGAGAGGGGAGAGAGGAGGGAATAACCTGCATTTGGCCGCTGATGCTGACAGACAGCAGAGGAAGTGGAGGCGGAGTGTCCCCTGTGACCACTTCCTGGGTCACGGCGAGAGCATGACCTCCTTCCCATCTGGAGCCCAATCACTCATTCTTTGACAACTTCCTGAAAACACCTCAACCTAATTTCCCTGCCCCCCTCCACCTCTCCCGCGTCTCTCTCCACACGTCTCAAATCCATCTTGTTTCCTTTTTCCATTTCTCCGACTCTATATTGATTTCTTAACTTTGCACCTTTTGACTTTCTCCGCCATGCGTGCCATCGGAAAATTACCTCCTCAGAAGTGAACCCGTGGTGGAGTGAATCTGGCCCCGTATCCTTGTTCATGCAGCAAGAAATGTGGCGGGATATCTTTTTATAAAAGCCGGCCTACATTGCCTTTTGTTTTGACTGTATTCATTTCTCCGCAACATGTTTAAGTCCTGTTCTTTCTTCCCTCCGCTCACAGAGCTGTCTCTCCGGCACGCACGACGCCGTACCTGAAATCTCCTCATGTCCCTCGGGTTCCCCGCCGT
Source organism: Melanogrammus aeglefinus (assembly GCA_900291075.1). Classification (NCBI taxonomy): domain Eukaryota; kingdom Metazoa; phylum Chordata; class Actinopteri; order Gadiformes; family Gadidae; genus Melanogrammus; species Melanogrammus aeglefinus. The sequence continues at coordinate 128,601 of OLKM01001424.1, read as the reverse complement.
CTTCAGACAATTCTGGTTACACTTGAGGAAGAACTTGAGGAAGAACCTGCAGAGGTAAACAAGAGGACACGTTGGAGCGTGGAGCGGGAGAGGAGCATGAAGACATTAGGGGCGGCGCCTGGCCGGCAGGGCACAAGCGCTAATCAAAGGAGACGTTAATTATGATTAGAAGACAGCTTCCACTGTTTTCCTTTTGAGGGTTACGTGCAAGTTGGTTCTGCATGCCATGTACCCATGTGTGTGTGTGTATGTGTGTGTTTGTTTGTGTGTGTGTGTGTGTGTGTGTGTGTGTGTGTGTGTGTGTGTGTGTGTGTGTGTGTGTGTGTGTGTGTGTGTGTGTGTGTGTGTGTGTGTGTGTGTGTGTGTGTGTGTGTGTGTGTGTGTGTGTGTGTGTGTGTGTGTGTGTGTGTGTGTGTTTGTGTGTGTATAGTTGTGTGTGTGTCTGTGTTTGTGCGTGCCATCACAGCGATGACATCGATCAAACGCTGTTTGGTTTACTATGAGAGTCAATGTTATTACTCTTTAAATCAAGAGATGTGAAATCTAAAAGTGTGGAGTCCAGTGAAGTGAGCTGGTG
>OLKM01001424.1:120000-122943 GCA_900291075.1 Melanogrammus aeglefinus | reverse complement strand
GTGGAAGGTGACTAGGTAACTAAGGGACATGTGGAGGGTGACAAACTCAGGGGAAGAGTGGAGGTGACTGTAGTTGTGAGGTGAGGTGTAGACAGAGGTGACTGTAGTGGAGGTGGATGTAGGGGTGTGGAGGTGACTGTAGTGGAGGCGGCTGTAGTGGAGGTGACTGTAGTGGAGGTGACTGTAGTGGAGGCGGCTGTAGCGGAGGTGACTGTAGTGGAGGTGACTGTAGTGGAGGTGACTGTAGTGGAGGTGAGTGTAACAGAGGTGACTGTAGTGGAGGTGACTGTAGGGGCTAGTGGAGGTGACTGTAGTGGAGGCGGCTGTAGTGGAGGTGACTGTAGTGGAGGTGACTGTAGTGGAGGCGGCTGTAGCGGAGGTGACTGTAGTGGAGGTGACTGTAGTGGAGGTGACTGTAGTGGAGGTGACTGTAGTGGAGGCGGCTGTAGTGGAGGTGACTGTAGGGGCTAGTGGAGGTGACTGTAGTGGAGGTGACTGTAGGGGCTAGTGGAGGTGACTGTAGTGGAGGTGACTGTAGTGGAGGTGACTGTAGTGGAGGTGACTGTAGTGGAGGTGACTGTAGCGGAGGTGACTGTAGTGGAGGTGACTGTAGTGGAAGCGGCTGTAGCGGAGGTGACTGTAGCGGAGGTGGCTGTAGTGGAGGTGACTGTAGCGGAGGTGGCTGTAGTGGAGGTGACTGTAGCGGAGGTGGCTGTAGTGGAGGTGGCTGTAGTGGAAGTGACTGTCGGGGCTAGTGGAGGTGACTGTAGTGGAGGTGACTGGAGTGGAGGTGACTGTAGGGGCTAGTGGAGGTGACTGTAGCGGAGGTGACTGTAGGGGCTAGTGGAGGTGACTGTAGCGGAGGTGACTGTAGTGGAGGTGACTGTAATGGAGGTGACTGTAGGGAGGTGGCTGTAGGGGCTAGTGGAGGTGACTGTAGCGGAGGTGACTGTAGTGGAGATGACTGTAATGGAGGTGACTGTAGGGAGGTGGCTGTAACGGAGGTGACTGCAATGGAGGGGACTGCAACGGCAGTTGAATGAAGGAGAAGTGCAAGGTGGTGGTAGAAACGCAACATGGGGGGCTGAGAGGAGGGGGAAGTAGAGACACTTGGGAGAATGTTGTGGAGAACAAAAAGATGCAGTGTAGGAGGGGTGAGGTGAGAATAAGAGGGGGAACGAGGAGCGGAGGAGGGGGCGGGGCGAGGGGGGGGGGGGGAGTCCTGTGGTTGGCAGAGTGACCTTGGGGGTGCTAGCTGCGTATCAGAGGCCTCTCATGTAGGCTGATTGTCCGGGTGGAAAGGAGGGAGAGGGGGAGGCGAGGAAAAGACAGAGAATGGGGAGAGCTGCAGGTAATTGTAGCACTTGTGTGTGTGAGGCCGGGCGGTCGTGTGATGTCGGGGTACAGCAGGGCGGGGGGGGGGGAGAAGGGGAGGAACTGGCGGTGCCTTTAGAGGTAAATTGTGGAGCAGAGGGGAAGGAGCAGAGGAGGAGAGAAGCTGAGGAAGGGGCCTGCAAGGCTGTAATCACCCCTGAGAGGTCTGGGCTGAGAGGGACAAAGAAACACTGAGGGGTCGGAGCGCCCGAAGGGAGGAGAGACAGAGGCTGGAGGCAGAGACAGGTGGACAGACAGGTATGTAGACAAAACAGATAGGTAGACGGGCTGGGAGACAGTCAGACAGGTCGTTGATTTAGAGGAAACAATCAAAAGATAAAAGTAAACTGTCAAAAGATTCTCGAAATACACCCATTAGTAGAGAGAGAGAGAGAGAGAGAGAGAGAGAGAGAGAGAGAGAGAGAGAGAGAGAGAAGAGAGAGAGAGAGAGAGAGAGAGAGAGAGAGAGAGAGAGAGAGAGAGAGAGAGAGAGAGAGAGAGAGAGAGAGAGAGAGAGAGAGAGAGAGAGAGAGAGAGAGAGAGAGAGAGAGAGAGAGACGAGAGAGAGAGAAGAGAGAGAGAGAGAGAGAGAGAGAGAGAGAGAGAGAAAAAGAGCGAGAGAGAGAGAGAGAGAAGGAGAGAGAGAGAGAGAGAGAGAGAGAGAGAGAGAGGTGACAGACAAAGGGAGGGACCCATAGAGAGAGAAAGAATTAGAGGGAGAGAGGAATAGAGGGTGCAGGTCAGGCTGAATAATACAGAGCAGGATCTAGGCTCAGCATGCCTCCTCCTCCTTCGTCGCCTCCTCCTCCTCCTCCTCTACCTCACCCCCATCCTCCTCCTCCTCCTTCGTCTCCTCCTCCTCCTCTACCTCGCCCCCATCCTCCTCCTCCTCCTCCTCCTCCTCCTCCTCCTCCTCCTCCTCCTCCTCCTCCTCCTTCGCCTCCCGCTCCGATGTAACCCACTGGAGTGGCAAATTACAGCAGGCCTACAGCTGTAGCCCGACATTATGATTAATTTGATCAGTAATTTCTCCTGTTTTTCATTTTAATCGCCGCGACCATTCTGCTGTGGCAGGTCTTTCAGATCTAATTAAGATCAATTCCCGCGTAGCGGAGGTGTCGAACGCAGCATGCCGTCAAATCCCCCGCTCCCCAGCCGGGTCCAGACGCCTGCGGTCCAATCAATCAACTCCTAGAGCAGAACCACAATCAGCCTAATAACACTCACACACACATTCATAATCTGTCTATTAACACACGCACAGCCACATTCATAATCTTCCATTTAACACTCACACACACAGTCATAACCTGCCCCAACCAATCAGAGAAAAGTTCTGCATTGGTTACTATGTGTGTGTTTGTGTGTGTGTGTGTGTGTGTGTGTGTGTGTGTGTGTGTGTGTGTGTGTGTGTGTGTGTGTGTGTGTGTGTGTGTGTGTGTGTGTGTGTGTGTGTGTGTGTGTGTGTGTGTGTGTGTGTGTGCTTGTGTGGGAGTGTGTATGTGAGAGCGTGTGTGTGTGTGTGTGTGTGTGTGTGTGTGTGTGTGTGTGTGTGTGTGTGTGTGTGTG
>OLKM01001424.1:90000-115000 GCA_900291075.1 Melanogrammus aeglefinus | reverse complement strand
ATAGATAGATAGATAGATAGATAGATAGATAGATAGATAGATAGAAAGTTGGATAGAAAGATAGTTACATACATAAATGCATACATAGATACACAGAATTCCCCCTTGGGGATGACTAAAGTACTCATCAAACCAATATGACAATATGACATCTCGGCAACATGCTGCATGTAGATACTTTTCGGATTGAAAAAAATAATGGCCTCTATCTTTTGGTCTTGGTTGGCCCTTGTTGTGTAAAACACAGTTTCTCATACTCACACAATGTTCTTAAAAGGGCATAAGCAGCATGGAGAACAACAATGGAGCAAAGGTTCAAACGGGAGCTGGGTGGATTGATAGCGCTGCCGAACACTGACAAGCTTGTATACATACAGAATCAATGCACTTCAATAATGTACTGCCTGCTGCTCGTCTGGTCTGGGGTGAATAAAACATGCAGGGAGACAGGTCTTTGATTAGCACGACCACTACGACTCCTCAATAGCCCCCGATGTACACTTGATCAAAATGATACCCCCTCTCTGTCTCACTCTCTCTCTCTCTCTCTCTCCCCTTGTTCTCGGTACAGTAGCAGAAGCCCGGCCATGGGAAGCCAGTGTCTCTCGCCCAGTAAACAGTGCGCTGTTACACTTCTGCTCGATCCACTGACACATTGACACCTCCCTCACACCCCGCCATGAATTATAAATCAGCCTGCACTCGCGCGCCACAAGTCCAATTCTCACTCCAAATGTAGGGGCAAGTAGTCTTTGCTTGGCCCCGCGTCCCTGACAGAACTCAGAGCGCTCTTCCTTTAGCGGGCGGACGGGAAAACAACGGTTTGAAGCCTGTTTAAAAATGGAACGAAAAAGAAGAAGAAGAAGAAGAAAAATCACAGGAGGGAAACGTAGAAATGAAAAGGGAGATAAACAAGAGTAGTGAACGGCCATAGAAGCGTCTGTCAGACATTATGGAGTGTGGGTCGTGGGGGGGGGGCTTGGGGGCATAGGAGATCAAAGCGAAGTGTAGAAGGTCCTCCAGCGTCGACCATTAGACGGCAGAACAACAGAAGAAGTATAGGAGCGGAAAGCAAAACAAACACGCAGGGAAAACGGAGGAACCCCCCTGTGGCCCTATTATAAGGGGCTACACCACAGGTAACTAGCTGCTTTAACCGCAGCGCTTTATAAACTCTGTCATCTTGTTAAGACTGCCTGGACCACTGACCCTCCCCCCTCCCCATCCCTCCTGCCAGCTGGTGGTACTGGTGTCTGGGAGCTGGGTGTTGGAGCTATGCCTGTGTGATTGCTTTGGCTGAGCACATCATCCAGAGGGGGCCGGGCCGGCTAATTGTTTGCGCTCCTTCATGCTAGCGACTGGGGTGGCCAGGGGGCATGGGGGGAGTGGGGTCACGGTCTGCTGGTGGGAGGGGGGGGGGTCTAGCCTGCTCATTATGCTCCTCCCCTGACTGTGGGTGTACGCAGGGGCCCGCGGCGCCCCAGCCCACCCCCCCCCCCCCCCCCCGTAGACGCGCCAGCACTAAGGCACTGGGAGGTGTCACCACCAGCCCTGTGTTATCGCAGCTCAGGACACAGAAGACGCGCAGACTAAATGGAGGGAATCACTATTACATGCCTCATTACATGCTGAGTTGATACTTAAGCTGAGGAATTTTGTGCAAAGTTGAATGCTTGATTGTTTAATTAACTAAATGTTAACTTCATTTGTTGATTGCATGCTAAACTGAAGTTCATGGATATAATTCATCTGTGGTTCGCCATAGGGTTGAGTGCTTTGTTAGCACTGGTCCTTAAAAACAAGATAACAAAGTAAATGTGTTAAAAAACTACACCAAAAGCGTCCTAGATGCCATGATGAATCAACCATTTAGCGCAAGTTAAACGCTTAGTTCACGTCAGTGAATGTGGTCTTCTGGTTAGCTGATGAAATGGCCGTGCGTCTTCTCTCAGCGGTTGTTGTCTGCTGTTGCTCTAAACAGAGCGGCAGCTCCCGGCGTTCCTCCTCCAGAAATCAGCCGTTATCTCCGACTGTCGCTGTCTGCTGAAGTGGAGGAGCGCGACGCGAGACTGATTGTCAGAGGTCGGAGGCTAGGTCAACGCCGGCTTGTTCGTCAGACAAATGCTATTTTTGTTTCCTGTCTGGCTGGGGCGGCACAGGAAGGAGCAGCCGGTGTTCTCATTACCAGCGCTATCTCATGGCTCTGAAGGCACCCGCGCATTACACCACTTTCCTCTCCCCTCGTTGATTCCATAGCTCTCTCTGTGGGAGCACAGTACTCACACTCACAGCCTGGCCCTGTGGATTGATGCTCTCTGGAGTGTACGTGAACGTGTGGGTTGTATTCTCTCCTAGTGTTTGGTGTTGGGTTCCTGGATTGGTGTTTGTATGCAAACTGACTTGTGTTTGTGTTAACAAGTGGAGGGATCAAGCAGGTCAGACTTTCAACATGCTTGGTGGACTGTCAGCAAGTCCAGGGATAATTATGGGAGATAATATTAAATTTGCCAGCAACTACATTAGCATGAATGCATTACTTGCATGTAATAAAATTTGATAATTGACCCTGGGTGGCCCATTGTGTTCCTGCCAACTGGCATAAATGTCTGGGCGGGATCATCTCTTATGTATTACTATGTATTACTCAATCTTTGTGTCTGATCATCCTATACAATGCAACCCCCCCAATATTGTTGCCTGCAACAGAGAAGGCGATTTGAAGACATTGATTCCTTTGTCCTCAACATGCTGATATCCCATCGACACGTCCGTCCTAGACCAAGAAGCATCACCACACAGGCTTGATAGTGAGCGGTCTTGTCAACACAACAGGAGACGGAGTGTTTCTCAGACCATCAAACTGCTGTCTGCTACAGTACAGCCTGCAGTGCAGGGACGAGGGCTCAAAAGACATCCAAGAAAAACAAATCAGAGACCACAACAGAACCTTATCAGCCCTGATTCAGGAAGAATCATCCAGGATTATGTCTCAGTCATTTAAATGCATTGCTAAGTAGTTTGACTCCAAAAAGGTCCTGTATGCAATATCTATGATCCCTTGAGCAAGATGCCTAACCCCTTCCTGTGTGTAGTTAACCAGTTGCTCTATTCACTGGCTAATTCCTACCTGCTCCGTAATAACCTGTCTCTGTATATCATGTCTAACAGCTACCCGCTCCTCAACAAACTGTGTCTGTGTTCCGTGCCCAGGTCAACGACCTGTATCTCTACTACCCTGACCCGTGCCTGCTTGTAAACAACCTGTATCTGTATTCAGTGTTAGCAGCTTTGGATGACAGCGTATCCTAACTGCCCATCAAAACTGTTCGAATGAGGGGTCAAAGAGGTCTTGATCAGGGGGTAACTCACCACCTAACCCTGTCCGAAGACAGCAGCCCTTCCTAATAGGATAACTTCGGAAGTTACAACCAGGACCCTAACTTCTGAAAAATGTTGGGTCTAAGTGACTAATGCAGCCAACAATATTGAAATTGGACCAGTATTGAGTGAGAGCGCTTTAGCCATTGCAGCCAATTCGCGGCTGTGATGTAACCCCAAGGGACAAAAGCGCCCAGTTCAATGTGGGTCTTTTAAAAGTGTTTGATTTTGCCACTGACAGTCCCGGATAGTTATTACCGGCATAAGTGACTGACAAAATTATGGAAAGGATCCCAGAGAGAAATACAACTCTACTCTCACGGGATTCAAGGTGAGAGTACTTTTGGTGAGACCTCCTTGAGGGAGATTGGTAAGACACAACAAGCAGACCGGATCAAGCCAAAAGCACAAAAAAGACAAAAGTTGTTAATTCTATGTGGGATCCTTTCCATCACTTACACCCAAAAATAATGGGAAAATAGGATTAGGGACTGTTGAAAAACAGTCAAGCTTTTTTGCAATACAAGACAATGATGCTTCATATGCGTGATAAGTCGTGATAAGTTTCACCAGTCACATCATTGACCAAGGCTTTGCGTTCTCCAGAAAGGACCAACGGCGTGACTGCTCCAACTTCTCAGAATCAGAGATGTCAAGAGAGGAGGCATGAGTTGATGGTGCAGACCTTCATCTCTTCAAAACAGCAGTTCTCTCTCATATTAGAAAAATAGCAGAGCCCGACAGTTCCCCTATAATGAGACACCCAGCAGAGGACACACGACCAGCCAGTACTCCTCAGGACCAGGGCGCTCCACAGGGGGGGCTGTTCCACCACCCGGTCTCTACACCCCCCCCCCGCGACCCGGCCGTCCAGCGCCTGGCGGTGGTAATGACTCCACCAGAGGAGACTTAACATTCAGCGTGGACCAGAGGTAATTAAGACGGTGGCCAAACCAAGGTCATTCTGACTCACTGGATGAGATGGCAGCACTTACTTAGCGGTGAAGTGGATAAAATACCTCGCTTTCCACGGGAATTCATTTCATTCTCTAACTGCCGTGATTAATTATGGGTGTCCATCACTTGTGAATAATACGTCGATAATACTTTAAGTACTACCGGATTGATAGGACTTGGCATGGACTGACAAAAGTGTGTCATTCTTTAATAACTGATCCAAATTACTTGCACTTATATTAGTAAGTACAGAAGTTCGAAGTAGTTCGATAATTAGATTTCGGAGATTGATCAAATTTATATGTTGGAGGTGAACAAGGAAAGTAAATATGAAATAAAAACCGGTTGAGAAATAGTATTCATGTATCAATAGTTGTGTACACCTCAACAGGAAGCCCAGACGTAGAAAGGCATATAAAAAGTATTTCAAAACACATCACAACATCCATCCAACACAACCATGTTTAAAGGATTAACAAGGGGGTGCCCGCCCAGGCTGAGAAAACAGAAGGAATGAACATAAATAAGATGAAAACACAGTAAAAGCACACATTACTTCAACACAGCACAGAATATACAATACAATATCCAGTGTATGAACTGCTGCTTTCAGACCCAGCAGTGGTGAGATCTGTGTGTGTGTGTGTGTGTGTGTGTGTGTGTGTGTGTGTGTGTGTGTGTGTGTGTGTGTGTGTGTGTGTGTGTGTGTGTGTGTGTGTGTGTGTGTGTGTGTGTGTGTGTGTGTGTGTGTGTGTGTGTGTGTGTGTGTGTGTATGTGTTAAAGAGAGAGGGAAGGAGATGTGTGTAGGGCAGTGGGGTGCTGGGGAGTTAAACACACAGCAGCTTGGGGTTCAGAGATAACGCGGCTGACTCCAGGGCCTCTCTCTGACTGCTGCTTGTATTTTCTCCAGCCCACATAATACAAGCTGGTCTATTGGTCTGTATTGGTCTACTGGTGTTTACTGGTGGTCTGCTGGTCATTAGTCTCTGTACTGATGGTATACTGGTGTCTATTGATCGCTACTGGGATCTAATCACTCAACTGGTATCTCTAATATTCCATCTACTGGGCTCACCTGGTGGCCTACTATTCCCCAGTCCCTCTACTTCTGGTCTCTATTGGTCTCTAGTCTCTCTACTGGTCTCTAGTCTCTGCTGGTCTCACTGGTCTTTCTAACAATTGTGTTAATATAATCTTATTAGTGCAGCTTGCACAGAATGATTTAACGATTGAGAGCTGTTGGTTGTTATGGTGACCTGGATAAGGGATGTTACAGCAGGAGATCATAGGCTTATACAGCCCCCCATCTTACCATTAAAAAAATGAAGAAAGGGAAAAAGAGAGAGAGAGAGAGAGAGAGAGAGAGAGAGAGAGAGAGAGAGAGAGAGAGAGAGAGAGAGAGAGAGAGAGAGAGAGAGAGAGAGAGAGAGGGGGAGGGGGAGGGGAGAGAGAGAGAGGGGAGCTCTCATATGCTTCCAGGCTGACCCCTGTTGTTATTATTATTTCCATTAAATATACATCTTGTGGCGTGTTATTAACATGCGCCCACCACCACTTCATACGTGTCATCAGAGCGAAACGACGCAGGGGAGTGAAAGGCATCATGCAAAATTTATTTCCATGCGGCTGATTTCAGTGGGCGGGAAAAAAATCAATAGTGTGGCGTGACGCCAGAGATGAGTGAGTGCTTTCTGACACTAAGAGCAGAGGGAGATGGAAGGGCTGCGATCACCAGCGGCGGGGGGGAACACCGGGTCCCCCTGATGGCCTCCTCATTCTGCATTAACACCTCGGCCTCCGTCCCGATCGCGGGGAGAAACTCTAAGAAGGCAGAGAGAGAGGGGCTGGCGCCGGCTGGGTTTGTTTCCTCCGGTTCCTCCTGTACTGTACATTATGGACTAATTAGGGCCTGCCTGGCTCGGGGAGGCGTGATGGAGGGGTAATGAGAAGACAATGTCTGGATGAGTAGGACATCACACAGCCTTTGTTCAGTACTGCCTCGCTCTCACACACGTTTGATAACCCCCCCCCCCCCCACTGCCTCGTACCCACAATGCAACAGGGGAGGGAGGGAAGAGACAGAGAGAGAGAGTTCAGTGGGATGAAAAGAGTCCAAACAATGGGATTTGCTTTCCATTCTTGTGGCTCCATCTTTGCTCTTTAATTATTCCCTTTGCTTGTCTGCAGCGGCGTGTAAGCACTTTCACACAGCGCAGCGCACCCAGCCGAGCGGCTCCGTCTGCCTGGGAGCGCCCGGGCCCCGCGACAAGCGCTCCTCTTGTGATTATTAATGCTGTTTAATACCAACCACACACACACAAGCACACGCATGTACACACACACCACACACACACCCCACAGCAAGCGCACACACAGACACACACACATACACACAAACATACACACACTACAGTAAGCACACGTACACACACACACAAACGGCACACACACACACACACACACACACACACACACACACACACACACACACACACACACACACACACACACACACACACACACACACCACACAACACACACACACAACACACTACACCCACAAGCACAAGCGCACACACAAACACATACACAACAAACATACACACACTACTGTAAGCACACATACACCACACAGCAAGCACACCACAGAACACCCACACACACACACACACACACACACACACACACACACACACACACACACACACACACACACACACACACACACACACACACACACACACACACACACACACACACACACACACACACACACCACATAACATACATACACCAAAGCACGCGGACATGGCCACGAAGGAGAAACACATTTCGAAATACTAGCAGTGCAAATACAACATGAATGTCATTATGTAGTACACAGTACACAAGCGTGTGATCGCTACATAAACACTGGGGAGCACAGCAGCACTAAAGCCTTGTACTTTGTTCCGTCTACATAGGAAAAGGTGTATTTGTTGGTAGCTACCGAGTACGGTGTATTTCTACTTCATGGGATGCCGGCCGGGCCTGGTAAGGGTATTTGTGCCGGTGCAGTAGTTTCTCTGGTGTGAGATATTGGCCCGGCCAGGAGGACATATGATGAATGGAGCGGGGTGCTACTTATGCGCTTATCGTGCTCAGTGACTAGCAACAGGTTCAACAAAGGGCAAGGCGGTAAATGAAATTCCACCGCCGCCACAATACATCATCAACAGAAACATATGCAAGGGGAACCTGCACCCTCCTCCACACACTGACAGGGAGCCGGGTGGAGTGGAGAGAAGAGGAGGGAGAGGGAGAGGAGAGAGGGACGGAGGGGGGGGGGAGGGAGGGATGGGGGCAGAGGAGAGGGAGAGGAGAGAGGGACGGAGGTGGTGTGGGGAGGGGAGGGATGGGGCGGAGGAGAGGGAGAGGGAGAGGGAGGGACAGTGGGGTGGGGGAAGGAGGGATGGGGGCAGAGGAGAAGAGAGGGAAAGAGGAGAGGGGAGGAGAGGAAAGCAGAAAAGAGGGGAGGAGAGGAGAGGAGGCGAGTGAGAGAGGAGAGGGGGGAGAGGAGAGGAGAGGAGAGGAGAGGAGAGAGAGGAGCGAGAGGAGAGGAAGATGAGAGGAGAGAGAGGAGAGGAGAGGAGAGGAGAGGAGAGGAGAGGAGAGGAGAGGAGAGGAAAGGTACTAGGTAGTGTTGGACTGGTTCATATTTTGTCACGGGCTGATGTGTGTTTTAAGCAGAGTGTGTTTGGTGTTAAATGGGAGCGCTGAGGGCTAATTTCACAGTCAGGGCGTCCAGGGGGAGAGGGAGGAAGAGAGGAGGGGGAGTCTGCACTGGAGAGAGAGAGGGAGAGAGAGAGAGGGGGGGGGAGAGAGAGGGAGAGAGGGAGAGGAGAGAGAGAGGAGAGGGAGAGAGAGAGAGAGAGAGAGTGAGAGAAGAGAGAGAGAGTAAGAGAGGAGAGAGAGAGAGAGAGAGAGAGAGGGAGAGAGAGAGAGAGGGGGGGAGAGAGAGGGAGAGAGAGAGTCTTACGAAGAGAGAAACTAAGAATGCAGGAGAAATTTAAATAAAGCAAGAAGAAAGAAAGTCAAGTCAAAATGTATGAAAGTGAAATGGAGATCCAGCAAGATGCAATAAGACAGAGAAAGAGAAAAGAGAAGGAAAGAGAGAGAGAGTAGCCAAGCCAGACCCAATGTCTCTCCACCACTGGTGTTGTCTTACGGGGGGGGTCAGTATAGCAACATGTCTCTCCATACCAGACGCTCCACGACCTGTCTGGAGCCCAGACGAGGAGGCCTCTGGGACCACACACTCTTCAAGCTTCCTGGGGGACCTTTTTGGGGGCCATTGTTACTGATCTTACGGCCCACACACACACACACACACACACACACACACACACACACACACACACACACACACACACACACACACACACACACACACACACACACACACACACACACACACACACACACACACACACACACACACACACACACACACTCTAAACCACCAGATCATTAATTAAGGTAATAAGGCCCTGGTCAGCAATTAGTAACCGCAGATAGCTTTTAGCTTTTAGCTTTCAGCTCTCAGCTCTTAGCAGTACCGGTGTTGCCAGAGCTTTGCGGCTCCGGTTCCGCGCCATCTGCTGACTAACGCCACCACAGCACCTTGGGTTTCACACCCCCGGGACCCCGGGGGGTGTGTTTAATAATGACCTCTGGACGTCCCACGAGCAACCGCCACACAGCCGGGCTACGCCGCCTGGACACCTAGTCCTTCCTCTTCTCCCCCCTCCCTCCATCCTTTTACTCCCTTGTTTTCTCTCCATTTATTATCCTCCCTTGCTTTCTATTCTTCTGTTCTCCCCCCCTTCATCAGCTCTTCTCCCGCTCCCTCCTTCCTCCCCCCTTCTCTCTCTCTTCCTCCAACCTTCTCTCTCTCTTCCTCCCTCCTTCTCTCTTCCTCCAACCTTCTCTCTCTCTTCCTCCAACCTTCTCTCGCTCTTCCTCCCCCCTTCTCTCTCTTCCTCCAACCTTCTCTCTCTCTTCCTCCCTCCTCTCTCTCTTCCTCCAACCTTCTCTCTCTCTTCCTCCCTCCTTCTCTCTCTCTTCCTCCAACCTTCTCTCTCTCTTCCTCCCTCCTTCTCTCTCTTCCTCCAACCTTCTCTCTCTCTTCCTCCCTCCTTCTCTCTCTTCTTCCTCCAACCTTCTCTCTCTCTTCCTCCCTCCTTCTCTCTCTTCCTCCAACCTTCTCTCTCTCTTCCTCCCTCCTTCTCTCTCTTCCTCCCTCCTTCTCTCTCTCTTCCTCCCAGCTTCTCTTTCTCCCCCCTCACTAGCTCCTCTCCCACTCCCTCCTTCTCTTGCTCTTCCTCCCACCTTCTCTTTCGCCCTACTTTTCTTCTTCTCCTTCTTCTCTCTAACTCTTCCTTTTCTTTTTCCTAACACTCCTCTACCCTTCCGCTCAAACCATCTCTCTGTGTTTAACTCTCCCTCCCTCCCTCCCTCCCTCCCTCCCCCCTCTCCTCCCTCCCTCTCCCTCACTCTCTATGTAAATCCATATCTGTTATGGCCGGTCCTAGTGGGATTAGGAAGTTGTTCGCTGCTCTGGATATCGATCACAATTAGAAAATGTTGATGCAGTGTAAGTAGTATTGAGTAGGGGGTGAAACGCCATTGATTTTCCTTTATTATTAACTTGACGGTGGCTCGGTATTGGAAAGAAGCTGGCTGGCATTGATAGGTGGATATGTATCGCCACAAGGAAAAATCGTCAAATTAAGATAAGTGATCGTAGAGCATCTTTTCATGTATGATGTATCAGAGGAAATGCCGAAAGATATTAGTGGTGGAGTGGGATTAGGGGAGTAGTCACATGGCATCAGAATCAATCAGAGCTGCTGTAATTACTTCTTACTCCTAACGTTGTTCAGACAGTTATCACTACAGCCCTGGTACTTTCTCTGCCTATCACAGAACCCTTTAGTTACTCAGTCCCTGTGCTGCTCAGTTCTCTGCTGGGTCACATAGAAAACAATCGTATCTTATCGTATGGTGTTTCAAATGTTTTCATACCCTTTTACACTTCAAATGAATGTACAGTAAATACATACATTTTTCCCCTTCCAAAATAGTCCCTTGATTAAATTGAATCAGATTGGAACAAATAACTGAACACGGGCCATGGTCTTCTGTCTTAAAGCAAAATTAGCAAAATTCCTATATACAGTATTTACAGTACTACTGTGTACCAAAACATACAGTGCAGTACTATTAGACTGACCTCTGTGTTAAACCATTACCAACCACCCAACCTATAAACAGGTTCCTTTTCCGCACCTCAACAAGTCTTATGTAAATGAATGGATCCTACAACCAACAAGGCTTCATGTAGTTTGATCGTTGTCTAACATCTAGATCCCACAACCAACAAGGCTTAATGTAGTTTGATCGTTGTCCAACATCTAGATCCCACAACCAACAAGGCTTAATGTAGTTTGATGGTAGGTTGTCTAACACTAGATCCTACAACCAACAAGGCTTCATGTAGTTTGATCGTTGTCTAACATCTAGATCCCACAACCAACAAGGCTTAATGTAGTTTGATCGTTGTCCAACATCTAGATCCTACAACCAACAAGGCTTCATGTAGTTTGATGGTACGTTGTCCAACAGCTACATCCTACAACCAAGAAGGCTTAATGTAGTTTGATGGTACGTTGTCCAACGACTACATCCTAAAATCAACAAGGCTTTATGTAGTTTGATGGTACGTCGTCAAATCTCCAAAACAACTTTTCAAAACATGGCCTTGAATGGGATAAGGCAAGCGGTCATCCTGAAGGAAGCACACGGTCCACGTTTCACACGTAATAGAAGAGGCAGCCCGGTCTTCTCCACTCACAGCTCCGCATTTAAAGGCAATCGCTGATAACACCATTTTGATTTCAGCTCACTCCCATAAAATTACCATTAGCATTACAGCTGAAGCAGAACACAGATAAATGTAAAATGTCACCCGGCTCTGCCAAGCGGGAACTCCTGTTCCGGCGGATTACCATCTCCATGCGGCTGCTCCCACCCAGGAGCTTGTCTAATACTTCACTTACAACGTTTCATAAGTTCATTTTCCCCTCGCTGACCATGTAAATCACAAATCAATTTTCATTTCAAATGCTCGGCTACAGACTGTCGCCGCCGTCTGAGTAACCCGGAGACGGCGAGGGGAGTCGCGAAGGGGGAGACGCGAGGGGAGCAGATATTTTAGAGGAACCAGTGAGTAATTGTATAAAGCA
This sequence comes from Melanogrammus aeglefinus, assembly GCA_900291075.1. Classification (NCBI taxonomy): domain Eukaryota; kingdom Metazoa; phylum Chordata; class Actinopteri; order Gadiformes; family Gadidae; genus Melanogrammus; species Melanogrammus aeglefinus. The sequence continues at coordinate 103,378 of OLKM01001424.1, read as the reverse complement.
ACTCTTTGGACCACGAGGTGGACGCGTGCACTGGAAACTCGAATAAAAGCGCTGAAACCTCAGCAGAAAAACAGTTAGCTCGCCAGAGAATCAATTATGTACAACGGAGAGGAAGAAAGTTTGAATAGTTGAAATGTGGGGTTTTTGAATTGTGTAAATAATACGTCAATAACACAAAGATATGATTTATATGGATGGATGGAGGATAGAAGGATGGATCCTAGATGGATGGAGGAAGGATGCTTGATGCATGAATGATTGATAGTTTGATTAACAGTGGATGGATGGGTGAAATATCAATGGATAAATGGTGGCGAGATGATGGATGGATGATGGATGGATGAAAGATGGATAGATGGATGGATGAATGATGGAAGGAAGGATAGATGATGGATGGATGAAGCATACAAACACAAGACACATGGTCAAGTTCAAATAGAAAACTCCTTTAAAAAAAAGTAAAAGTAGCGCTTAAAACGCACTCAACATATACCATGCTTCTACACCTTCTAAAGCCAGCGTATTTTATTGTATTATTATTGCTACAATATTATGCTATACAATATTATCTTTTATAAGGCAGCGTGTATGAAAACAAATGAGGTTGACCTCATTTGTTTTTTAAAGTGGATACAATTATGGGATGTGTGAATAGAAAATGAGAACAAATCATTAACAGGCTCGGGGACTAGCAGCAGCAGAAGTGTGTGTGTGTGTGTGGGGGGGGGGGGGCTGCCTCCTAGCCTCAGCAACACACACACACACACACACACACACACACACACACACACACACACACACACACACACACACACACACACACACACACACACACACACACACACACACACACACACACACACACTCACACATACACATACACACATACTACAAAAACACAGCGCATTCTAAATTGGCAGTCTCTCGGGAGGATCTTGGCTGGTACATATTCACACTGGCGGATTCTCTCCAGCATGTTATGTTATGTTGTGTTATGTAAATGAGGAGGGAGATGTCGCCTCTCACCTTGTGAATGCTTCTCAGCATCTCGTGATTGGTGAATTATTGTAAAGCAGACAGTAAGCAAGACAGTAAACCAGGTAGAAAGACAGGTAGTAAGAAAGCCAGCGGCATGATTGGGAGGGGGAAATGGAGGATGACAGAGGAGAAGGAGGAGGAGGAGAAGAAAGAAAAGAAGGAGAGATTCTGAGAACATTAGGAGGAGGGGAGCACCCTCCTCCTCCTCCTCCTCCTCCTCCTCCTCCTCCTCCTCCTCCTCCTCCTGTCCATTGTGTCTCCTCCACCACCTCTCACTCTCAATTATTTGTCTGCTGTCACAACAGATCAATCAAATTACGGCTGCAGGACCGGCTGCAGCTGCTGCCGCTGCAGTGCTCGTCGCATTAGCTTTGAAATGTATGAGCTTCACATTTTATCACTCTTATTTATTTAATGCAACTCTCTCTGCCTCGCTCTCCTCGAATATTCCTTCCACCGAACGACGGCAAAGTTGAATCATTAAAGCACCAAGTGGAAGCCAAAAAGCAAAAAAATACACCGGGAAGATGGGAAGGAAGGGGGGGAGGAGAGAGGACCAGGGGCTCTGGCACTAAGCTTTTTTATCAGTGTATGGCAACCCTCTAGTCACGCACAAGATCCACGGCACTATAACTTAAACAAGCTAAATACACTGGAGTAATCACACACACGGCGGCACCCAGAGCCCCGTGTTGGGAGAACGGGTTCAGATCACTGGTTTAGAACACGAGTTTGGAACACGGGTTCAGAACATGGCTTCAGAACACAGTTTCAGATCACTGGTTTAGAAACACGAGTTCTGAACACGGATTCAGATCCCGGGTTTAGAACACGGGTTCAGATTTAGAACACGGTTTTAGAACACGGGTTCAGGACATGGCTTCAGAACACAGGTTCAGATTACTGGTTTAGAACACGGTTTTAGAGCAAGGGTTCAGAACATGGCTTACAGCTGGGATGGCATTACAGCTGGGATGACACAGGAGACTTCCCCTGTCCGCCAGGCTAGTTGGAAGGACTGGAGCATCACGGGCGCAGGACCGGAGCATCACGAGCGCAGGACCTGAATGCCTCAGGTGCGGGACCGGAGCGTCTCAGTTTCAGGACTGGAGTGTCTTGGATACAGAACCAAAGCGTCTTGGTTGCAGGACGAGTCTGCTTCAAGTGCAGGACCGGAGCGTCTAAAAGCTAGGACCGGAGCGTCTCGGGTGCATGAACGGTGTGTCTCGATGCAAGCACCGGAGCGTCTCGGGCGCAGAACCGGAGCGTCTCGGGCGCAGAACCGGAGCGTCTCGGGTGCACTCGTGTCAACTCCAGCTATGAGTTTGTATTGAAAACCAGTTGGCACGGGTGGAGCAGGCGGAGCTGTACTAATGGAGGAGCTGGGCGTCAGAGGGGCAGGGAGGTGTGTCGGTACCGTCATGGGAACCGAAGCCAGAGGCACATGGGCTGGAAAGGGGGGGGGGGGCGGTTCCTCAGCAGGTAGTGAGGTCATGTCAGCCACCTGGGACTACTCCGCCACTATAGACGTAGCAGCGTTTTTTCCATCAAGCTGAGCCATTGCGGAACAGATAGGAGCGGACGCCAGGCTTACAAGCAACGAGGAGGTGGTGGCTCTCCTACCCAGAGGAAGGCAGCCATCTCTGTGGTAATGAGCGGAATCATTTCCCTAATTTGTAGCATGCTTCAGCCCCCCCACCAGCACCTCCCCCCCCTCCCTCTCCCCCCCCCGGCCCCGGCAGCCTGCATGCGTGAGCGAGCAGACTGCAGGCGGCTCTTTGGTTTTGCGGTGACAGCCGATCTCATTACGGCAGGTGAGTGGGACCGTGCAGCTTCATCAGGGTCTCTGATGGAGCGGGCGTGTGTCAGCCTCCTGTGGACCGGAGACACACTCCCCTCACCTCCGCCTCACACTGCTCTCTGATGTCGGGAGGCGTGTTGGTTATCCTCCTGGGGAGAGGGTATATTATGGGATGTGCTTATTAATATAAAAGGGTAAAGCCGGCTCCTGGCATTATTACCTTAGAGACAGTAGGAACAAACAGCTGTGGCTTCGAGCGCTGAGCATTAGGCGCGCAATGCTTTGATACCGTAGACGTGTACAAGCGGGGTAATTATGCTATTCTTGTTGGCAAATCAAGGGAAATGTAAACCCTATTAGTCCTCCAATAAAGAAACTTGTTCCACATCATGTCTCATATCCATCTAAATCAAAAAAGAATAGCGAGAGGTGCAGGATTTGTATCTACCGTACTTCAAACGCGAACAGGGAAAACACTTTCTTGCGTGCATTCCTTAATTCCTGGGAGCTGTCGTTCACGCACAGACCCCGTGTCGTGACCCAACCTAGTTTCTGTTTCCTCTGTGAAGTCCTACTGTTGTGTTTCTCTGTCAGGGAAGATAACTTCCTCCTTGCTTAGTTTCATTGGGAGTTTGTTTTTCCGCTGCATGTTGGAGGGCATAAATCATCCTGACAAAGGGGAGGAGGCTCCGCAGTGTTTACAGTGGCGGCGGCACCGGCGAGAAGAAGCCTTCTGCCGCTAGCCAGCCGCCGCTCGCTGCCTAACAAACTGCCGAGAGTCCGCAGCCCGGCTCCCACTCATAGTTATTCATCACGGAGCTGGGGACAAGGGGAGCCGGCCCTCGCACCTTCCGCGCCAGCACCGCCACTACACACTGTGATTAAAGATTACAAATAAAAATCAATGGGCTAAGATGCTTCATCGCCACATTTCCTCCAGTCTATCCACTGTTTCTTCCTGCTCCCATATAATGAGCCCTCACAGCACAGAACATATAGAGTCTGGGCCCTGGACATCAGACCATGGTCACTTGATCATGCAGCACATGAGGGCTGTTTGGATACCAGCAATGCACGGAGAATCCATCCTCCATGGAAGGGCTCACAAAAACATGTATGTCTGTAAGTTTAGGTTACTGATCAAAACATACAATTGTGTTATCCATGATATATCCTTTTTACATGGAAATATGGTGTAAAAAAAATAAATATGGTGGTTTTTGCACAGGCATTTGTCATCGCTGTGAAGCTACTGCAACTGGAACTGTTTTGAATTCACTCTTTCCAGTATGTTTTTTCATTCAGGCACCACTAAGCACCAGCATCTTAGTATACAATCCCCCTCTGCCTCCGCCAGACAAACAGTGATTAGTGGGTCATTAGACGCTTCATTAGGTCCCAACACGGCCGTCGCTGGGGCTCTGCTCTGTCTGCTGTGAGGCTAATGAGAGCGCAGCGGGAGCGCGATAGCAACACGCTGGAAGGCCATGTCCTGACACACAGCGACAAGGAACCAGCATGCTGAGGATGAACGAGGGGGGGGGCGGGCTTTGAGGCGTGGATGGAGGGGATGGGAGGTGGGGGGACGGGAAGGTAGGGTTGTGGGGGTGCACAGGGTTGAGGCATAGAGGGGATGGTGAAGACAAAGGTGGGAAGAAAGGGGTGAAGGGGGCTGGGCAGGACGAGTTTGGCGTGGGTGAGATGGACTGATGAAAGGGTCCAATCAGGTTGAACTGGTATGCTCAATTTGGCCAACCAGGAACAGAAGTTTGTTGGGGTGGGTGGGGGGGGACTGTGTTGGGGAGGGGGTGGAAAAGTGGCAGCCTGACAGAAGTGCTGTGCCAGCAGGCCTTGGTGATGCGTCGAGACAGCGAGGGCGTCCGACAGCCGTGTGGCCAGGGGGCACTGGACCCAGTCAAGACATTTAGCTTCAGCCATGACTCGTGTCACTTCCTGTCCAGGGAGGTCCCCTCACCAGGATCCCCGTCACCAGGAGCCCATCAGAGGGGAGAGGACAAGCAGAGACGCAGGAGGTCTGTCAGCCCCCGTGCTAAAAAAAGACCTGCCATAGCGCCTCATGCTACCATGAGGGTTAGACCTAGCAGCAACAACTGGACCCTGGTTGGGTTTAGACCTAAAACCTACATCTGAACCGTGGTTGGGTAGACGTAGCACCAACATCTGGCCCCTGGTTGAGTAAAGCTCTAGCACCAACATCTGGCCCCTGGTTGAGTAAAGCTCTAGCACCAACATCTGGACCCTGGTTGGGTATAGAACTAGCACCCACATCTGGGCCCATGTTGGGTATAGACCTTCCAATAAGATCTGGACTTGGTAGGGTAAAGACCTAGCATCAACATCCAGACCGGGGTTAGGCGAAGACCTGAAGCACCGAGATATGGAAGATGGTCATGTTTGTGTGAGTTCTCTGGACCAAGATGTATCTTTAAGGTTTGCATTCAGTCCTGTTGACAACACATAGATTGATCAGTGGTTTCATTTAGGTCAGGGGGGAGGGATAAGAGGGCTAGAGTGTGAGACGGTCGACCCCGCTGGGCCCATTACCCCCACATCCTCCTCCTCCTGCTCCTCAGTGCCGGTACGGCCAGGGGCCTCTGCTCCGAGCTCCCTGTCTATTAAAAGCTCTGTCCGGGGCCTCGGCTGATGTTATTTATGCATGTTTGTGTCCATTAGGACTCCAAGCCACTCTGTCCGTCCATCCATTTCCTCACAGGACGGGAAGGAGCCTCCTCTTGCACTTTGTGCTGCTCTGGCATTATTGTAATCTCCAGCCCCCAAAAACACACTGCTTTACATGTAGCCGGGCATCTCCTTACATTAGCCTGCGCTGCTCATCCAACATTCATGACCGTTGCTTCCCCGAGCCCACCCCACAGGCTAATGGCATCACAGAGACAATGTTTTAAACATTAAAATGAAAACCATTTACAACTGTGATCAAAGGAGAACACTCGGGTATTAAAGTTTAAAAGGTAGGGATGAGTACAGCCGTGCGGACGCAGGGACGGAGGGGGAGAGATAGAGGAGCGGAGCGGAGAGGAGCAGAGCGCGCGCTCCAGAGGAGAGGAGAGAGCGTAAAGTGGTGCGGCGGTGCGCGGAGAAACGCTGACCTGTAATTAATATGTCTTCTCTTCTGCAGCTTTTTGGGGCTACAGCCCCCCCTAAGGAATCCTTACCTGCTCTGTTTATAAAGCCTTTTACGGCAGGCGAGCAGAACACACACACACGCCGTGTAACACTTTGTACAGCGGCCGCGGCGAACGCTCACATGTCGAGGCGCACGGAGGAGCAGCTCTGAGATTAAATCAGCACTTGTGACGTTTGTCAGGGAACAGAAAATATAAATGTATTCTGGGAAGGCTGCACAACAAGCAATAAAAGGAATTACTCCCGTACCGTAAAACATGATCACAATATGATAACATTACGATAACATTCTCTTTGAAAGGTTGAAATAGTAGGTAGTGGCGCATCCTATGAGTGCGCTAACCGTAGAGAATCCATACTACATCTCATAACAAATTATAGAAAAAAATTGGTTGGCAGGTTGATTTTTCCACAAATATCAGAAAGTAAATAGTGGACCAAATCAATTTGACGATTTTCTACAAAATAAAAAAATCGGACGCAAAATAGATGAATTTGTTTAACATTATATACGTCGGTTGTTTCATAAAGTTAAGAACAAAATAAAAGTAAACTTCAGCTTCAAAGACCAATAGGCCACCACAATATGAATACTTATACTCAATTATGATAGTATAGCATTACTTTATAGACCAATAATACAATACTACTGATGCTAAATGAAAGAAGTATAATCTCACTTTCTTCTTACTTTCCAGACCACTACAACATGACACAATTATACATATCAATTCATTGGAAAAAGACTGTGTGCCTTTGGTATACTGCTATAGATCACCTCTGTAAAGTACACTGCTATAGATCACCTCTGTAAAGTACACTGCTATAGATCACCTCTGTAAAGTACACTGCTATAGATCACCTCTGTAAAGTACACTGCTATAGATCACCTCTGTAAAGTACACTGCTATAGATCACCTCTGTAAAGTACACCACTATAGATCACCTCTGTAAAGTACACTGCTATAGATCACCTCTGTAAAGTACACCACTATAGACCACCTCTAGTAAGGTGCACTATAGATCACCTCTAGTACCTTGCAGGTTCTGGAGTGGCAGGGTCATGATCCCCCCGGCTGCAGCCGCTGCTACCAGGCTCTGGATGTTGGCGGTGGGCAGGGACAGGACGAGGCCCTGCTGGCCCCCCAGGTGGCCCCCTGCCGAGAAGGGGATGAGGATGGGCTGGTTCATCCCTGGAGCCCCCCCGGACATCACCCCTCCCACCGCGTTGGCAAGCTGCTGGGCCACCAGCAGAGACTGGACCGAGGGAGAGAGACATGGACACACACACACACACACACACACACACACACACACACACACACACACACACACACACACACACACACACACACACACACACACACACACACACACACACACACACACACACACACACACACACACACACAGAAATAAATGGGTAAATTAATCAGATGAATATTGTACAGCTGAAAGCCAGGGGATGAATGAACCTCCAGCACTATAATCTAGTACCACCACTTTACTCTTTTGAGATTGGAACACAACACAACAGTCTCTTCATGTCAACATCCAGCCCTCTATTCATCCATTCACACAGGTTGAAGCCAGCTTTCTGTGATCCTCTTAGAGACATGTTAACAGGGGATCTCTCCAACCTGTTCCACCACATGTCTTTAGGTGTTATCTAAGGGAGTGTGTTTTCCACCTTCCACCAACACTGTGTTCTGGATGTTTCCCTCTTCTCACAGAGCTGGGTGAAAGCAGCCGGTACGGTTCGCATCACAGCCCAGAATCTGCGATCACACAGAGCGACAACATTTCAGACAGTCAGTCACTCGGCGTACCCTCACACTCCCTCTCTCCCTCTTATCCTCTCACGGGCTCTTTATACACCAACCACCAAAAAACCCACATTCAACTCCAGCAGACATGTCCCAGCGCGTCCATGAGATTGGAAATAATTCCAAACTAAATGCTAAACAGAATCGTCCAGGTCAAGGCAAACGGTACGGTCTGTAAGAGTTTAGGTCTTACACTGAAGCACCAGACGTGCATGGCTGTGAGCCTGGCTGCACTGCACTGTTGTGTTTGCCCCGGTCATCACAGGGGAGGGAGGCGCTGAGGCCCAGCAGCCTCTAACGCCCATTGTCAGCACGGGGGGCTGTTTTACACGCTCCGTCTGCCCCCGCATAACCTGCATGATGGGGTTGAGCCGGGGGAGAGGGGTCAGGAGGGTGGAGCGGGCCGGGGCCTACTGATGTGAAGGCGCCAGTGCATGCGTCTCTGCCGCTAGGTGACAGAGGTGTCAACGTGTTGCATGGTGTGCTGTGGGATGCGAGGGGCCGCTACGACGTGGACACATTATATTAAGATAACACAAGGCTAAAGCCCCGTAGCATTGTATGCTACGGGGTTTTAGCGTTTGCGTGCAAGGAAAACGGCTGCACCTGATAAACTGATGCTTGCTGCAGAGCGTTAGCGTGCTAGGATAACGGCTACACCTGATAAACCGATGCTTGCTACAGAGCGTTAGCGTGCTAGGATAACGGCTGCACCTGTTTCAACAATGCTTGCTGCAGAGCGTGAGCGTGCTAGGATAAAAGCTGCACCTGTTTCAACACTGCTTGCTACAGAGTGTTAGCGTGCTAGGATAACTGATGCACCTGTTGAACCACTGCTTGCTACACTTGAAAGTGAATTAAAAGGGGCCAGGCATAGTGCAGAGGCTGTGAAAGGAGATAAAACAGCAAGAGTAATCAAACAGGATCCCCCCCCCTCTCTCTTTCTCTCTCTGTGTTTGCTTTGATGCGGCGTGACACATTATGAAATATGACACCATCTGATGGATTTGAAAGAATCCGACATGACATTCGCCATCGACTTGCGGTTGGAAAAAAATGAATGAATAATTTGAGAGCTGGACGAATCCTCAAAGAGAAATCCCAAGGTTTGTCAGTGAGTGGTGTGTATTAATCTGGCTTTTTAAAGCACACGCAGCATTGAGGGCAGACGATAATCAAAGATGCTTTTTGAAGACCATTTGATCTGCGATGTTGAGCCAAACAAGTCTGACAGCGGAGGCAAGGGTACACAGAAGGGAATAGCATTAACAGACGATCGTACAATCATCTGATGTAGATGTGTTTAGCCTTATCCCAGCTGTGGGGAGCTGGCTGGCACTGAGTTGTCTGGTTTACTTGTCTGGTTTAGCTGTGATTAAAATAATGATGCCAAGACAACTTAATGCTCCTTAGACTGCGCCTGTATCCTCTGTAGGTTGCTCCGGGTAAAAGCATCTCCTGAATCACTTCACTGCAGTTAGCAGTGATTTTCTCTTTCTACTGCTCCCCTTCATTCTTCTTTTCTTTCTCTCTCTCTCTTTCTTTATCTCGCTACCTAATCCCCTCACCCTCTCTTGCTCCCCTCTTTGCCGCACTCTCCCCCAACCTTTCTCCCTCTCCCCTCTTTCTCACTCCCTCCCTCAAACTCTCTCTTTCTCTCCCTCCACCCCTCCCTCTCTTCCTCTCTGCGGGAAGCCAGAGTGCTGCTCGTCTACCCTGACAGTTGACTAGGAGCCAAGTGGTCTCCTGTAGGGGGCCCCGTGTCTGCAGGGGCTCCTACAAACACAGGCCCCAACATACGGGGCCCGTGGCGGTGAGCTGTGCCTGTGCCTCAGGGTGGATGGGTTTGCCAGCCCCTTCGCCCATCAGGGTATCCGTCTACCTGGCAGCCGGGGCACTGAGCAATGAGCACTAAGGGCGGCAGATAGCAGGCTGTTTCCACGCTGACACTGAGCCCTAGCAGGAGAGGCCGGATCCATGGTGAGTAAACTACCGTGGGATAATGGCTGCTCCCACAATATCCGGCTCCGCACCGAGAATCTATCACAACATATTGATCCGGGAACAGGGGAATTGGCCGTGGCATGCCGAGTGCCTTTGTTTCTGAAAAGTGTTGTGCTGGGCAGACACTGCGCTGACAGCATTAATATATGAGAGTGTCAGCTACACTCCTGCTGTGGCTCGGGGAAGCTAAGCGACCGCTCCCGTCGCCTTGCCTCCCTTGTTTTCCAAGTGGATTTCCGTGGTGGCTACAGATCCGACACACTGGGGAACAGAGTGGTGGTAGTTAGGCTGCATTAGCTGCACTGGACCGAGGGGATGGAGCTCCCTGCTGCTGTTTCTCTGACCTTTGACCCAACACAGTGCTGGAGAATGAATCATTAAACGATGGCATTTAAGTTAGCACTGATTAAGTTTGTGTTTATGCGTGTACATGTGTTTACCGGGACACTGAGCAGTAGCGTTGAGATAGATATATTCATTAACATCCCTGTGCCAGCGTGCCAATCAGATCACTTGTCATCGAGCGGCTAACTGCTTCATTCATTTAGAAGCAGCAGCCTAATCAGACAAGACGTAGACCGCACGGTGGTGTTATGAAGTTAAGCTAACGATCCAAAACAAGACTGTGTTGCTAAATAGCATGTGAGCTTGTCTCAATCGTAATCCATCAGCATCAATGTGGAAACAGACAGAGAGAGGTGAAGAGAGCTGGAGGGAGTAGACGGAGAGAGAAGGAGAGAGAGGAGGAGAGAGATAGAGTGAGGATACAAAGCGACAAACAAGAGAAGTGGCGAGAGATAGATGTAGAGAGTATGAGCAACAAAGAGATAAAGATAGAAAGAAAAGAGAGGTAGAGAGAAGAGAGAGAGAAACAACACAAACACACACATAGACACACAAACAGTACAGCTCTGTGCAGAGGTTCATTGGGACTAGAATTCATAGTAGGGGTCTGGTTGGTTCTGGAGTGATCCGACTCACCTGTGGACCCAGGGGGTATCCCGGATGGGTGTGGGCCGGCTGACTCTGCTCTGACGGACTGCTACTGGCCTCAGAGTGGACCGAACCCTCCCGGACCCCTGCAGAGAGAGGGAGAGGGAGAGACAGTGAGAAGAGAGAGAGAGAGGAAGAGAGAGAGAGAGAGAGGAGAGAGAGAGAGAGAGAGAGAGAGAGAGAGAGAGAGAGAGAGAGAGAGAGAGAGAGAGAGAGAGAGAGAGAGAGAGAGAGAGAGAGAGAAGAGAGAGAGAGAAGAGAGAGAGAGAGAGAGAGAGAGAGAGAGAGAGAGAGAGAGAGAGAGAGAGAGAGAGAGAGAGAGAGAGAGAGAGAGAGAGAGAGAGAGAGAGAGAGAGAGAGAGAGAGAGAGAGAGAGAGAGAGAGAGAGAGAGAGAGAGAGAGAACAGAGAAACAGGGAGTAAGATGGAGCGATAAAGAGAAAGTATGGGATAGACAGAGGCAGAAGAAGAAGATAGAAACAACAAAGAGAATCATTAGAAGACAGTTAATGCAGAAGAACAGGTGGCTGCCGTGATGTAAATCCACAGGCCAGATACTGATACAGGGAGGAGGAGGAGGAGGAGGAGGAGTTGGAGGAGTTGGAGGAGGGAGCGTCTGTGTGTGTGTTTAAGTGCTCTATCAATAGCGGCGCTAGCGCTGAATAAATTACCAGCAAGAGCGGAGGATGAGCGGCTGCGGAGGATAGAGCATTAGAGCTGACAGACGCAGCTCAACCAGCCTCTCTGGGGCCGTATTATACACACATTTACATCCCTGAGTATCACTCAGCTAAATGCCTCCCCCTCCCTCCCCCTCCCTCCTCTCCCTCCCTCCCTCCCTCCCTCCCTCCCTCCTCCTCCCTCCCTCCCTCCTCCTCCCTCCTCCCTCTTCCTCCCTCCTCCTCCCCTCGAGTCTTTACTGCACTGCCCGCCCCTCTCCTCTCCCATCCTCTCTTTGCTCTCCTCTCCTCCACTCATCTTCCCCTTACACTCCCCCTCCTCGTATTCTCTCCCTCCTCCTCTCCTCCTTTCGTCTACCCCTTTCCAGTCCTCTCATCCATCCTCCCTGCTCTCCTCCCCTCTCCTCTATAAACTCTTCGCTGTTAGCGGTGACCGCGGAGCAGAGCAGACGACCACATGTTAATCAGAGAGCTGATGATTAGCACCAGCAGCAGGCCGCTGACTGTGTGACAGCCTTTGGATAACTCAGCACTGAGCTGTCTACAGACTCTCCTCGGCAGCCGGTTCACAGCAGACAGACACCCTGCTGCCCTCACGACCGAACACACATGTTAGATAACATAGTACTTAGTATTGATCCCAGACAAGGCCTTTCTGAGTATATTATTGGTCTATTAATAATCACAATATGAAATACTTTTAGTGTGTTTATAGATTTGAATATATGAAACATAATCCTACAAAATGTAATGGTTATGTTACGGTTAAAAGACATGATATATATATTTATTACATAATGTATATATATTATAAACACAGTATGCATACACACAGTATAAACCGTTTCATACATCGTAAAGTATTTAGATCTTATTCACCCATTCTGACTTGGAGAGTTAATAACTGAAGTGCATTAGGCGACATCCCAGAATGTTTAGACCTCCATCAGTGGATAATGTATTGACACCAAAGGTGCAGCAGTGAGCTCAACCCTTAATAAACGGAACAGGGTGACCTTTCAACCGAGTGCAGTGCTCTAATAAGGCAGGAGCCTACGCCTCTGACCGCCTCCTCCCTGCCATCAATACGCAGGTCTCCCACGACAACACGACACAACATAAAACCGGACGCAGGGACATCGCCCTCAGACAGAGCCCCCCCCCCCCCCCCCCCCCCCCTCTGCCAGATAAAATCATCTCTTCTTTACATAAAACCCAAATAATTGGTAAGTGGCCTGACCTAGCCAACGGGCCAGGAGCGGTTGATGGCTGTGCTGAGCTCCCCCCGGGTGGGGGCGGGGGCTGGGGGGGCTGGTTAGGGAGCAGGTCGGCCTCCGCGTGTCTCCACAGAGGTCCTCATGCGCCCGCCCATCACCCAGCAAGCAGTACATGTTGTGACATGCCGCTCTCTTTTCATCCATTATTTCACCCATTATGGAGACCCCCGCCCCGCCCTGTTACACCACCGCCCCCCCACCCACCCCAGTGCATCGCCGCACACTGACCGCATCCACCCCCCCCCATCACATCGCATACATCATCATTCACTAGGGCTATTCATATCTCATACCATCACTCTGTTCATGTCTTTAGACATGGAGATATTTACATTAGATATCTCATTCACTAGCGCTATTCATATCTCATATCATCACTCTGTTTGCATATTTATAAATGAAGATATATACATAATAGATTCTCATTTATCTGTGCTATTCATATCTAATATCATCAATCTCTCATCTTGTTTTATATGTTAGGATATTTACATTATATATCATCATTCACTAGTGCTATTATTACCATGTATAATAACTGTTCCTATCTAGCTTTATGCATGAAGATGCTTTCCACTATATATATTCATTC